>VYXF01005102.1:0-15504 GCA_013397295.1 Polioptila caerulea | reverse complement strand
TAATCAAAACTAGTCTTTCTATTTATTTGTTAAGCCTCCTATCTTGGCAAAGAAGGGTTTGAGAGAATCCATTTATGACAACACATCTTGAGGCGGGGGGGGGTTTAGGGGTTTTTCTTGGTTAAGGTTTTCTAGATATGCAAAAATTGCTTCTTCAGTAGTTCATATCAGTCTTTTCAGTTGTTACTTCTGGGCATTTAGATTCTGAAGAAGTGCCTCTTTCTTATTCCAGTAACATAACAGAATTTCACAATAGGCCACCAGTGGACCACTTCTGACTTCTCTTCAAGTGCCTAAACCTAAAACCCCCCCACTCTAAATAGCACCAGCTCCTTCTTTATCATTATTTCAATATACTTTAATATTTTCAATTTTTGTAAAACAATTTAAAGCAAGATATCTATTATTCTTGTGTGCTTGAATTAACAATAATTTGCTTTTCTTTGCTTTTAGTCACCTAAATTTCCTCTGGCTTTCTTTTACCTCTTCTTACAGCAATTTCTTGAGTTTTTTACTTCTTCATAAATGCTATTTATAATAATATTTACTTCCTTATAAGTCTAATTGTGGCTTACCTTCCAGCTTTTATACACATATACATGTAGCATTC
The DNA here is from genome assembly GCA_013397295.1 of Polioptila caerulea. NCBI lineage: Eukaryota > Metazoa > Chordata > Aves > Passeriformes > Certhiidae > Polioptila > Polioptila caerulea. The sequence goes on along the minus strand of VYXF01005102.1, from coordinate 14,894 downwards.
CTTAAAATCATCTATGAACCTATGTGTTTCCATTGTTGGTGTTATTTTTGAGAATCAGTTTCAGAAAGATGTCCTGAGGTATCCACAAATGTCTCTTTATATTTCCAATATACGTTTAAAAGCAGAATTTGTGTTGGGTATTTGACTTAATTTTCTGCAGAATATTATTATCCCAACTGTTCAATCCTTTGACTTACTTTTCATGAAATTCTACTCATCAGGTCATTATTCTTAAATCTTTAATCCTTATAAATCTTAAATCCTTATTCTACAGCTCTCACAACTTGTTTTCCTGGTGAAAACAGAAAGATATTAACTGTTCAACACTGTTCATTATGTCCATTTTTAGATTTTCTGAGGTTTGTTTATCCTCTCATTGCAGATTCCCTTCAAGAAATTATTTTCCTGATAGGATTCATTCCTCATACATTTCAAAACATTAGTGATCTACTTAGTTATTTTCTAGCAGATATTTGTGGAACCAGAGCACCTCCTGTAACATCAAAGTCCTAGGTTTTGATACTTTTATAAAAAACCTGAAAATCCCTAGTTTTGTTGCCAGTACCAAATCATGGTCATAACATTATTCCTACTGTTTTCTTCTTTACCTGGAGAAATTCAGGAAAATTCCCTCTTGCCCTTCCTCGAACGCCGAGAAGACAAACAAAGTACCTACAGGCTAAACTAAATAACATTGTCCATATTTTGAAAATAATAACGGGTTTGACAGTATGAACTTTGTCATAAAGCTTCATAACAGGAGTTACACAATCCAAAAGTTGTAAAACTACATCTTAAAATGAGAGGTTGCCCTTATCAAAAAGGTATGATCAGCAGTCTCTTTCACACAACATAACGATATCAAGGCCACTGAAAGCATGGAGGTCCAGAACTACAAAGCATTTTTCTGCTAAGTGGTGTTATCAAAACACTCTTTAACAGAAAATCAATGTAACCTTTACAAGAAATTAGAATTAATGTGCTTAGCGTGTTTTTTTGGAAGAGGAAATGTTGCCACTGTCTTCAGACTTCATCCATTTCAGGAAAATTGCTTTGAAATTACTATTATATCATCATGAAAAAATATTTTCAAGTCAATATGCAATAGCAGAAGTACAAGATTATCATTGCAAGATCATTTTTAATCCAGAACATTTTCATCTGGTTTACAGTGTAACTCCAGAAGCAGAGAAAGTACAATGGAACAGCTTATGAATAGAGCAAGATATCCAGATCTCTGAAATACACAGGGTGTATGTGGGTATCTTAAACCATGCATTTTTGCATTATCTCTGCCTGTCCTGTTGATGCAGGGGGAGAGATGAAGTGACTTGGTGGGTACCCGGTGACCAGTCAAGCTCAACACAACACACTGAATTAAATCCTTTTGTAGTTAGAATATCAAGAATAATTTTGTCAGCAGGCATTGCAAAGGTAGATTAATTTCACATTAGTTTTAAAACTCTGAACATCCTTTTACTTTTGAGACACCCTGAAGACTGGGACCTTTCTCTCTGATCCCTTCTTTTTCACGTCTTGACTAGGTTTCCTCATCATATGAAGGATGCAGAGAAATACCTGCTGAGTGGGAACAATGTAATTGACACAGAAATGTTTCTGAGAGACATTCCAGTTCCTGTGTACCTGGTATATAGGGCTCGTTGCAAACAGAACTACCACCCAAGTTGAGAAGTCACAATCTCACACCACACATTGTAAATTACTACAGTTATCATTGGTAAATGTTGGTTGTATAACAGTGAAATAGTAGCTATCTGTTTTATAAGAATAAGGTGCTACAACACAGAAGTTACATTTATCACTTTCCAAAAAACTGCAGTCTATTAGAAAACCAACACTTCAGGAAAATAAAGAGGTCTGAATCTCAAGCAATGTACTGGGAGCAATGAAACAGCCTCTGTGGTTGCAACAAGAGGAAAGATTTATACTTCACAGGCAAATAAAAATATTGTTAATGGGCATTTATTGTCAAATCATCCCCTGCAGAGTAATTCAGCCTTCATCATCCTGATTCAAACCTAGAGAATAGATAGGAAAAAGGAATTCTAGTGACAGTAGACATAATATATCACATAATACTGAAATTAGAAAAAGTTAAGTAAATCTCTTAAAGGCTGTTGAAAACCAGAGGCACTAATATAGAACATAAGGTGCTCTGTAATTTCTAAGAATAAACATGAATGGGGAAAAAAAGCATTTAATCAGCACTATCAGGACAAATTGGCACTACTGAAGGAAAAACAAGTGAAAATGAGTTAAAAATTGCCCAAGCATCCTTATGAATCTTCAAAGAGTCCAAAAGAATATGATTGTTCAGAATACCTAAGGTCAGTGAAAATCAAGGAGGATCAGAATTTAATTTCTAGCATGTTAAAATACACTTAGTGCTTCACAGGGAAGCCACAAGAAATTACTCTGAGCAAAGTTGTTTCATAGCTGCAGCACAAAGTTAACTCTTAGTATTAAAAGGATGAAAAATCATTAGAGTCAAGTTTGCATTTTTTTCCTTTTCAGTTCAGAAATACCCCAGCAGTGCAGGGGAATCTTACATGAGATAGAGATTATCAAATAGACAGCAAGAGCAATTAAGGTTCCTTGTTGCTTGCTGTCTTTTCAAAGAGAAGCTTGCAGCCAGCCGCTCTCACAGCTGTCTCCTGTTGATACCGCTAGCACTCACTTGAGCCCGAGAGCCCTGCGAGTTGCATTAGCCCTGTCAACTGCAGCTGAAACATTCAAGGCAGGCTGCCTTGAAGGAGTGACAGTGTGGATCCGAGCTGCAGAACCCTGTCAGCATTTCTATGAATGTATTTATGATTAAATGAAATAAACCGTTAGTGTCATATTAAATCCTGACACACTCACACAATCCAATTTTCAGCAGCATTTCTGATTTCAGGTTCTCCCTAGACATCTTAATTCCATCCTCTGAAGTGCATATATTTTGGATAGGACAAGCACATGGTCTCAGGCACTGATCTGAGGCAAATACCTAAAAAACAGGGCCTTTTCTAGAATGTATTTGATTAAACTCTAACCTAGCAAAATATTAGCAAGTGAGTAGCCATATTGACTTCAGACTGCCCATCTATTCAGAAGTTTTGTTGTAACAGACTGTGAGTACTCAAATGGAAATAGTTAGACATGAAGGAAAATAGATTATTGGGCAGTTTGTAAAGAAGGCATCATCTTCAACTTATGAATGAAAGTGCAGTACGCATGTTGAATATTTTGTCTGATGTGTACCAGGGCAGGAGTATATTTACATCTTTTTCAAGATTAGCAGAATGAAAAGTCTTCACAGAGTTAAGGCTGAGCACTTTGCTTCTAACCATGAGCTGCCATTTGTATTTTCTTGTACACACTTTTTAATATTTGTATAAATCCTAGCATCTGAAAGATTACAATATTACCTAGAAAGTTCATAATGGATTTTAAAAAGGATTAATATCTGCTATTAGGGGGTCATTACAGGATCAATCTTATTGACCTCCACCTGTGGACTCCTTAAAAATGCTAGTAAGTGTCTCAAAAGGATATTGCAACAGGCAAGTGCAGCAGGGGAACTTGGTGTCATTGATGATGTTTGAGTTTAGCTGAAAAAAAAGACAGTGTAAGACATATGCCAATTATGCAAGTTAATGTATCACTGTATTACAAAAAATTTTCCGAGTATTCAGACAAGTGTCTGTATATATGAACCAATGCAAAGATATTTTAAAAACAAATTTGTTTCATTTATATGCTTTTCTTTTGTGGCATTAATTTATCAAATAGTATACCATGAAGAATAAAAATATTGCGATGACCCTGTGGTGAGTAAGTACTAATTCTTTATGAATTTTTGTTAGTGTCAACCATATCACTCTTACCTTGCTTTTTTATTAGCTGATTATTTTTTATAAGATTTATGGTTAGTTAAATGTTTCTCAATTGATTTGTATTGACGTACAAATGAAATCTGTTTGTAAATACGACATTTGTAAATTCACTTTTTATTGGCAAGAGATGAAATTTTCTTGTAGACTAATTATATCACCACTAATACTGACAAAGAAGGCAGAGAAGCAACTTGTTTTGAAAACCCAGTATTCCTGAGTTAATGTAATACCATCCACTTTCTGCAGGTGTTAAGAATGATACAGGGGTTATATTTCTTCTCTATGCAGTGCTTTTATTCCCATTTATGTGTTCAGTTATAGCTGTCAATCAATCTCAGTCACACATCTCTAATATTATTCCATGAAAAAAGGCTGTATAAATCTGAGCAGAGGTTTATACATGCTTATTTACATAACATCATTAAAAAAAATTTAAAGCATGAATGTGTACATTAAATTTTAATAGGATGAATTCCCTAGAAATGTCTACATCTACAGATGCACTAAGCTGAATATTTCCAATGCTGATTACCCTGGTTCCTAATGCACTTGCTTTTAATAAATGAATTACATTTTTAAAACTTCCATTAATAAAATGTTTCAATATATAAAACCGTTTCTTGAATATACATTTAATGCAAAGTCATTTGTTTATCTGCAGAGAAGAATTCAACTATATAATTTCTCACATTCAGCATCCTGGATATGTTTCCCAAATTACAGAAAGACATCTCCTGGCATTCCTGTGACTAACACAATAACAGTGGCAGCCACAATACACATTACAGGACTGTAGCTGAAAAGCTACCTCCTATTTCATTACTGTGGGATATTTATAAAAATCAAGGGAGAAAGACAGAAAGGAAAATACATAAATTCTCACATTCCTGAGGTGTTAAAATCTGATGCAGTAATATAGGTTGCAACACAGGCAGTGCCACAATTTATCTGATTTAAATATGACATACTTCATATTTTACTCTCCATTTGCATATATTTTTCTAATGCAGTGAAGGGATCAGTGAGATTTGCATCCAGGAAAGAAGGGCATTGTTTCTCAGACTAGGTACCTTGATATTGCATTTTGGACCTTGCTGGGATATAAGGACGATCAGCCAGGGGGAGGTGAGAAAGTATCCTCCCTGTATTTAAAAGGATCATGGGGAAGATATATGAATGCATTAAAAAACATCAAGATCAAGTTAGCAAAAAAAGATCTAGAAATAAGTAATTTGCATTCATTATTCATTCCTTCCATAAACTTTTTTTTTTTTTTTTTTTTTTTTTTTCCTCAGGTAGGACCCCTGGAAAGCCAACTGTTTTCTAGGAGGAGTGATACAGTTGAGATCCTTCCCCTGTCATGCCGTGCAAAGTTGGGTGGCAAGGACTTGATGCAATGGGAAATGCTTGGGGATTCCAGAAAGAGATGCTGGCCCCAGAATTGCATGCTGCAGTATTAATATTTTAAAAATTTGAAGTACTGGTCCACAGAGTTATTACTGCAAAGTAACACAGAAGGAAACAGACATCTATGCTAAAAATTGAAATCTGAAACACACACCTTAATCACAGGACATGAACAGTAGATTTTACCCAGTATGATGGGTAAAAGCTAGAAAGACCTCTCAACCACCATTGCTTTACTACCCACACATAAAAACCACAAAGGCAATAATAGTAAATGGCATCCCTTGTTAACTAATATACGTTACAGGAATCTTAATCCCACAGATTAAATTCCAGAATGTGTAATTTGGGATGTTTTCACTTTTGTTCAAGATAGTGGTTTGAGGCTTTATCACAGTCTCAATCAGCCCTTGAAGTATATTCTCTCTATTGTAAATAATTTATTCTCAAGTTGGAGGTAAAACTGGCCTGATAGGGGGTCAAAACCTCATGCTATCTTAAGAATCATAACTCTGCTATCCTGAGAGACTTTCTTTCTTGGCATAAACATTGCACATTAATATATAGTGGAACATTATTTCCCCCACGTTTATTTTAGCCCATTTTCTTTTTCCCCTCCTCCTTCTTCTTTGTGCTTCTTGTTTCTGTTTCTCTCTAAATAGATGGGCACTGTAGCTCTTTGCGTGCTCCTGTGGGCTGAGAAGGGTGAACTCCAAGAAAGGTGTTTGAACTCCCTTGATCTAACAGGTGTTGAACTGAAGAGTTCTATTAGCCACAACCTCTGGCCCCTTTGAAAAGTGACAGGTCTTGTTTCCCTGACAACCTCCTTGCCTCTCTGCCTGCACGGTGCATGGAGCCTGGTATGTTAGCCAGTATGACAGCAATTTATTGCCACAAAGGCAGGCATAAAATACAGGTATTTTGTTTAGTTGTTTCACATTCATTTCTCAGCTAGTTTACAGACACTTCACTGGACATTCAAACCTAAATTAATGCAATCACAGTGAAGTTCCTTCTGTTTTCAAAGTTCTAGACTGTAGATAAAATGGATGCAGTCAGCACATACCTTCTTTGCAAGTATTTGACTTCTTTTTTTGGTCAAAAGAACAAAGAGACTGTTAAATCTTGTCAATAGTGAGAAAATAAATGGAGCTTGCACTTACAGTGCATTGTCTTACATTCAATCACCACCTTCTTTATAAGAAAACGAGAAAAAATATTTTTCAACTACAAAGTCTTGTTCTTTTAAAAATGAATGTGGATGGGAAAAGACAAATGAACGAAAAGGAATACCCTGTTTAAACTTCTTTTTTCATTCTTTTACTAACAAGGTCATAACACTCTGTAAGTTTTGAAAATAAATCTCAGGAAAGTGTCCCATACTTCTTTCTCTCTCAGGCAAAGCGCAAATTTAGCTTTGACCTAGAAGTAAAATCTCTCCCTAAGGATTTATATGTGACAAAACCCTCAATATCTTTACTGGGAAAACAAGAGAGGTGTGTTTGTTTACACTCTTTCAAGCTAGTGACAGATCAGGAACAAATCTTTTACTTCTCATTATCTCCCACTCTAAAGCCCATTATAAGGGTTTATCCATTCAAAATTGTAATTTTCAGAGAGAATTTAAAATCTCTCTTGCTATACATCATTTTTTCTACAGCTGTACTTATTCTGCAGTCAAATAAAAAAGGTTGGTATTCTACAGTTGCTCCTTGGAGACTTAATCTTATTTAAACAAGTAATTTTTATCACATCACAGAATTATTTTCCTTAGCCCCAGCTTAGATCCTCCATTTCACATTCCAGTTTGTAATATGTAAATATTCATTAATTTCATAGTCATATTGCATTTTGATTTAAAGAAAGTGTATTTTGACAGTTGTAACCAAGTTACAAGATCACCTTTATATCCTACTATATACTATATCCTACTATATATATCACTTTATATCCTACTATGTATTCATGACTATTAAACTTTTGTTAACAACCTGTTTTTCAGAATAAGCAGGTATTTAGATACAGGATATGTTTATAAAAGCTTATATTTCTTAATATAATTCATTTTCCCCCCTCTGCAATTTATTAGAGGTAATTTTTAACTAGGTTAACACAGGTATTTTTAACTAGGTTAGGAGACATCTACAACTAGGATTTTGCTTTTGGCTGCTTCCAAAGCTCACTTCTCTGCACAGTCTGTAAATGAGTTGCCATCCCAGTTCCTTATGCATAAGGCATAGCAGTGAAATATTGAAATACCCTTCTGATCCTCTGGAGTCATCACTGGTAATTAAATAGGAATTCACCACCTGCAGTATCTGGGTTATGCTATACCATTTAATGCAAACACATTATAGGAAATACCTTATACTCTGAATGGATGTGGCTGAAGTTTAAGGTTTGGGTTTTCTTCTTCCAGTTCAACAGTATATAATCTGTTTAACTGTATGTCACAATAGACAATTTTGCAAGAACACACAGCATCAATCTTATCTGAAATGAATGTAGTTTTCAACTGCTTTCAGTCTGTTTCTCATTATGATTGCAGCCAGCAGTGTGTTTAGTGCTTGATTCCCATGAGAACAATTCCAGGAGCAAACAACTCTGTGTAGAATATCAAGCTTTTCGTTCAAATGCCTCTGACTAGACAAATTGCATAAGCACAACTTGGCTCCAAGAGCTTTGAAATATGGAGGTATATAATGTATATGATAGGTAGAGATAGATAGATAGATAGATAGATAGATAGATAGATAGATAGATAGATAGATAGATAGATAGATAGATAGATAAATGTATATGCACAATTATTTTATAATCAGACACAATACTTGGCAGTCACAAAATTTTGTATGAAAGCAGTGACTGGACCCTGCTACCCCAAAAAAGNTATAATAATATATATATTATTATAACTGTTAATAGTCCTGACACTGTAGAAAGTTTCTGAACAGCTCACACTCTTGCCAGATACTAATTGCTTCACTTTGGCTCAAGATCATTGAATGTTGTAAATCTAAAAGTGAAGTATACAATGCAAGATGATCATGTAAATGACAGTAAATGGAAGTAAAAACAAAAGCTCCAGTAGGCAATTAATCCCATTTCTCCTAAATGGGGAGGATAAATTGAATTGTTCTTTGCAGATTCTTCTTTCTTTTTAATATCTACCAAGAAACTCTAAATCACAAGCTCAGGGTGAACACCTCTTTTTTTTAAGGCAAATGAAGATACGTGACATAAACCTAACATATAGAGCTGTATTTAATTCCCAAAGTCTGCTTTCTTTTTTCCTTAATTCCCTCAAATCCCATTCCTGCTGAGGATAAGTAACTATGAGAGAGGTGAATTTGGTTGAAGTGGTCAGAGATTTTGAACAGTTAGATAGTCTATCAGTTGCAGCATCCTCTTCCCTCCGCTCTCTTCCTTCCCCTCCTCTCCCTTCCTCCAACTCCTCTTGGTATTATTTCTTTCAGTCATTTCCTGCTTCTAATCTAAAGCGTAACCTCAGTAGTGCAAAAAGACTTCTGAGTAGTTATACGACTTTTCTATTGTAAAGATATAATTTAAGCATCTAGCATTGAAAATTCTCAAGGACAGATCTTTCTTTTTCCATATATTTTAAGGTACCATTCTTTCCTTTGAGAATAAAAAGTTATTCATATATTATATATATTTTGTTAAACATGAACAGATGCTTAAATACACACTTAAGGAAGATTAATTATTTAAGCAATTCAGTGTGATAGGAACTCATAAAAAACTAAATTAAAATTTTAATTTTAAAAATATTTTATGCATAAATATGGTTGAATAGAAAGTTGGTTGGGTTTTATGCTCTACTACTAAACATGACTGGGGATGTTAATATATAATGAGGAAAGACATCTTCACACCACAGTGAAGTTCCAGAATATATACATATCTTTCAGCAAATAGATAATCTGATAGAAAGATCTCTTTCTGTTTTGTGATGGCTGCAACCCACCTAGGCAATCTACCTACCACAAAGACTATGACAGATGGTAGGAAGTACAGCTTGAAGGCAGGGCTCTTGGCAAGTGTTTTGGCAGAATAGAAACTGTCAGGTAAAAACTCACAAAAAGAGATGTTACTCTCCTGTGAAGATGCTGCACAATTCCAATGACATTGTTGGGGAGTTAGATTTTTTCCAAACCACACACAGTCAAAAGTCCATAGCAAACACAGCATAAGGATAAATACTACAGAGGTGAGTCCAGCTATGTGCTATGTCAAATTTAAATCTAGTCAAACAAAAGTATAAATCTGGGGTTATAGTGCTGCTCCCCACTGACCTTGTCTTCACCTCTTGAGGCCTCATTCAAAAGCCTATGTTCCTACTAAAGTTATGTGGGCTGACCCAAGAGAATGGCATTGACCAGCTCCAGATGCTGGAAGTTTCAGCAAGATTGACAGGAGAGGGAGCCACCAATGACCCCTGCTAACCTCAGTACCCACACAAACCTAGAGCCTCAAAGCAGGCAGACAACCGCCAGAGCATTAAGCAACAATATCTCCAGCAGCAACATCTTCTTCCTCCCTTGTTCGCTGTGATCATCATCACCAATATCATCATCATCATCATTATCATCACCATCATCATCATCATCTAAAATTTATGTTCTGTATTGTTGTGAATTTGTCCAATCATGAATTTATTCTTGCCACTGTTGCAATAAAAAAAAACAAATGAAACATAAAGTTTATGTATTTTTTTTTCTTATTATTCTGAACACCTTTCCACACAAATCAACCTCCCCACAAAATCTAAAAAAAAGTCGAAGAGCTTAGAAGTAGATTTGGAAATTGAGCCCATATATCTCTCTCTGAAAAATAATGTGCCACCACCAGCCCCAAAGAAGACTGTTTAATAATTAGAATACATTAACAGATATGTCTTATAGAAGCTGTGGAATTCAGAGACCACTGAATCCTTGTAAAATATTTCTGTATGCACTATAGAGAAACACAACTACAAATTAAACCATTAGCTGCTTCACCTTCAACACATCAACACTAGTTGCCTTTGAGGAAATAACTTCTGCACAGAGGGTCATCTGAAGAAAAAACACATTCTATGAGTTTATGTACATCACTTTACCAAATAATTCATATGGTTCTCAGACTTAGAAAGAGAGAGAATATACTTGAAAAAGTAGAAGGACAAAGTCCTCCCTTGAACACATAATTTCAAAAATATCATGTATTTTATGTGGCAAATTCTTAACACCTCAGTTTGGTTACTAAAGACCCTGTTGTCAAGGGTGCTGAGCTGAAATTCCTACTGAAGCCAAAAATTGATCCAGTTTACAACATTTGTAAATGTCTTATCCTTGAATAAGAACAATTCAAAAGGATACACTGAAATCCAGCCTGGTTCTTTCTGGCAAGTCACTCTGACAAGTCATGAGAAGAAACAGTCCAAGAAATTTTACTGAGAAATGTTTATGACTGAACTACACTTAACAAGAAGTAACCCTTCCAAGGATGTTACCTTCCCTGACTTTACCACAAGAGGCTGTTTTGGGGCTTGAGGCAGTGGTATCATCAAATGTGTTTTATTGATCAGGTAGATAACAGGGCTTCTACTGTGGTGTAGAGATTTATTTATAGATAAATTTTCACAATAGCGAAAATTACATGAAGAGCAGGCACATGGATCACATCTGCTGCTCACATCACTGCTAGGTGAGCTTCCTATTAGTCACGCTCTGTAGGTAAGTTTACTCTCTCCAAAAACCTGTTACCGCTACTTTCCAACTTCACGTAGTGTCATTTAACAGCCTAATGTTGTTCTTTGAACTCCGTTTAATTCAGACAATTTTGAAAGTCAGCAATGTGGAGAATGAAGCAGTGCCAGCAAGCTTGGAAACACCAAATAACTCACAAGATGTTTTAGTATATTATTTAAATATATTCAGCATCCATAAAAATGCCACATGATTCCATGAGTTATTAATATGGCAATGTGAAAGAGAAAGAGAAAACTTTATTTTAACTTTACATACAATTAATTAAAGTTTTATGAGGATAAATTTCAGGAAATGAGCCTGAAAATTACATTTTTAAAAGAGCAATATGATTCCGTATTTTCTTTTTCTTTCCTAACTATGATCTTATGAAATAAGAAATAATACTAGCAGTGGAAGGAGAGAGTTAATTTTTTTTTTGTAAAGTAGACTCTATACAGGGAAAAAAGTGCTTATCACTACATGCAATGTCAGCCAATATCTTACAGAGGTCCTCCCTAATGGATTCTGCTGCTCCTAAAAGATAAAGCTTTCTGAGTGCACTTTATCTGCTAATAAATGGATTATAAAATACATACCATCTTAATACTTCAGCAGGAGAATACATGCTATTGTTAACAGACTTTTTAAGTATCCATGCACTTAAAAAAAAAATAGAAATGTGTTCTGCCATCTTTGCTTTCTTTGCCTCTTTGATTCCTAGCCCTAAAAATCAGGGCTGACCTCTTTTATAGTGATCCAAGGTCAGTTAACACAATGAAACCTTATGTTGATAATGTTGGAATAGATGTACAATAAAGAAGTAAACAAATATTTGAATGCATAATAAATATATATAAATTAATTTTTACTATTAAATGCATTTACAGATGGGACAATTTGATGTAAGCCACATTTATTTAACTATTTAAAATTGAAAAAGTCAAAGTTAAATATGAAGAACAATGCATTTACATATTTCTACCACTCTATCAAAACATCTCCCTAAATACCAATGCTGTTGGAATCTGCATATTCTACTGAAGAAGTTCTAAACCTCAGCTCCATTTCCCTTTATATGATGTCAGTTATTTGAAACAGTCAATGAAAACTCTTTACCTACTTTTGAAAATTGGCACCAGAAAAAGCTGTTCCTCTTGGTTTTTTCCCTCAAACTTTGCTTCAGCATAGCTAGATGAATAAAAGAAAAATTCTATTGTTCTTATCTTTATATAGTCTACGACGTATATTTCTCTAGTTAAAACTTTGCTCTAGAACCTTTTGCTTAACAGAAAAGAATATTAATTTGGCATAAAGAATACAATTTTAATTCAAAATACTCAGGATCAAGGATCTTAACTTCCATATTATATGACAGAAAGAATTTTTTGTTTTGTTTTGTTTTTAACTTACACATATGTTGCATGACTTTACTTCTGACAGAAAGTCAAGAATCTTGTTAATTTTGACTTCCTACTTTGAACTTGAGTTATTTTCTAAAACAGAGATGCTTTCACAGTTCAAGGTAAAACTATAAGCTGGGATACTTGAATTGAAAGAAAATGGCTTAAGTATCTGGCTAGAATCTGGATATATAAACTCACAGAACTAAGTGTCATGTTACTCCAATTTAGATAGCCTTTGGTCCAGACCAGTATAACTATATTAAATCAAATAATATTCTATCCACTTAGTTCAGTAGATTTAGATAAGAAAGAATATATATGAAGACATTGTATCATTCAATATAGTCAATGTTTCTTCAAAATTACTCAAAGACCCAGAACAAATATTTATCAAATGGAGAGTAACTATTTCTGTAGATGCAGAGATCAGTATCAAAACCATGACGTGGGTATTATCAGCATCCCCTCATGATTTAGCACCATAAAACCTGTTTGAGTCCAAACTCAAAATAGCCTGTCATTTTCTCTGCCATTGTTTTATTTTATTGTTTTTCTCATCTCCCATAATAGTTCTTCAGTAAGTTTCTCCTGTTGCATTCCTGCCTGCAGACTGTCTGCCCACAGAATGCATTACTTTGGTATCAATCTGCTTTAGACTTGATGGAGTTTCCTAATGGTGGCTGTGATCATAATCTTTCTGTGAACCTAGAATGGATCTGGTTGTGTCATATCAGAAACCGGGAGTGGAAATTAAGCTGGTAGCTAGCATGGGAGGATAGAACTGGACCAACTTCTTGTTAAGCAGAATTGGTCAAGAGTTACTGTATTAAAGATGGATGCCCTTGTGTATTTAGGTAGAAAATATTTTTTTTTCTTTCTAAACCACAAGAACCTTTAAAATGCTTAACTTCTGAACAACTTGTTATAATTTGTAATGTCAGGGAAAAGCTAGATCCCCTTAAAATGTCAAAGGGAGCATATTTTTCTCAGTGCGGGAAACAGTCACCTATTCCATCTTCCTTGAACAGAGAAGCTGGAGTCTGTACAGAAGAGATAAAATGTATGCTACTGTGCCATCTAAGCTTTATTTTATGGTGGGGGGAATCTACATTATCTTGGGTGAGTATCGTCTAGTAGACAAAAATATCTGTAGTCTCCAGTTTACTGCTTATTCTAATATATTCATGGAGAATCACGCCCTCAGTTAAATGAAAAGTGAAAACACTCTTGCAACTGCCAATATGTAACTGTTGGAACTCTGCTGAGGCAAGCTGGATTCAACATCATGAAGAAAGAAATCTTCTTAATGAATATGTCCCTCTGGTTCATCCTCATTTTCATATACCTGAGTTACTTGGAAGTGAGAGAAAAGATGTTTTTTTAAATGCTTTACATCTGTTATAATGTAGTGTGTTTCATCAGACCAACACTAACCTGAAATAAAAGCTCAAGCACACTAAACAGTTGAACATCTGTCATGTGGCGAGGTTTGCACCCTTAATTAGCTCATTTGCTTGAAAAGTTGAAGCTATGCTTAGCATGTTAACAGTATTCTCCAATTCTGCAGAGCAATCTAGTACTTCTCTGCCCTCTTTAAAGTACATGGCTGCTCAGAAATGTAGGAGAAAAGAAAAATCCTCTGCTCAGTGAGAAGAAAAATTTTTTCTGCCAAAGACCTTTCACGATACAGATCATGACATTTAAATAATGAAACTTTAGTTCTAAAATTTCTGTGGCCTCTATATTACAAAAATCTATCTAGCCTACAATACCTCGGTGGATGCTTTTCAAAACTGTGTAGTGGACACACACCATCTTCTGACCATAACTTATTATCAGTTTGCAGATAATAGTCCCCATTTATTCAAAAAGGAAGAAAAATAAGGAAAGAGAATGCTCCTGCTACCTACATATGGGAAGTTCGTTCATAAGTATCAGGGTTGTCTGGATTCATAGCCTGTACCTTCATTTTGAATCCCGACCTTTAGAAAATCCTTTTTCTTTCTCAGGAAGATACTTTAGCCATGAAATAACAAACAATAAGACATGGAAGCTGCATCCAAACAAGGACATTCCTCACGAAATTCTCAGTCTTGCTGAAATTTTTTGTCCCCTTTGTGTCTGTTCCTTTCAGCTTAATCCAGGCAACTGCCTCAGGAGGTTGTGTCTTCAGAAGTTTAATCTGATTATGATCTTGGGAAATATCCACAGTCTTTCATACAGTTCCCAAGTATTCCACAATTTCCTCAAGGAGACATTCTCTCTCAAAACAAAAACATGCAACAAGTATCAGTTTTCTATGAAAATAAAAAAAAAAAGCTTCTACAGGTGGGGAGAACTTCCAGAAATTATTTACTGTCTACAATATTAAAGAATTATAACATTAACATTTAAATTCAATTATCCTCATATTCTTTTGTCCTGGGTTGATG
>VYXF01005101.1:255046-272990 GCA_013397295.1 Polioptila caerulea | reverse complement strand
GGTCTCAAAAGGAATTCCATAATCTAGACTGAAATACCACTGTGTTGGGCTTCTCTTCATGAAAGTACACTAGAAATTACCTGAAGCACAGATTAGTTTCTCCATTGCTCTGTTCTACTAAATCAAATTTTGATGCTATCTGGTTTTCTCTAGCCTCTCAAGTCTTCTTTTCCAATCAATAACACAACTCCTTAAAGAGAATAAAACTTTTTTCTTTTCTTTTCTTTTCTTTTCTTTTCTTTTCTTTTCTTTTCTTTTCTTTTCTTTTCTTTTCTTTTCTTTTCTTTTCTTTTCTTTTCTTTTCGCACCTTTCCTTTCTGCACCTTTCTTACTTTTCCACACATTTCCTTTCCACACCTTTCCACACCTTTCCTTTCCACACCTTTCCACACCTTTCCACACCTTTCCTTTTCTTACCTAATCATAGGCCCAAAACTTTTTTGGAAAAAAAGGTTATGATTTGTATTTTAAAAAATTTTTGCAAGCTGACTGCCTCAAATGACACTGAAAGAGATTCTTCCATGATAATCTTATTCATTTAAAAAGCAGGAAAATTTTGAAGAATTTTTTAATTGCTGGTCTGGGAGGGTTCAAATGAAAGTTTCATGATGCAGTATTATGACAGCTGTACATAACAATAAGCCTTCCATCTCCTTGATGACTTACTCTGTTTAAGATAAAGTCACAAATATTCGAAGAAAAACCTACAAGTGTATACAAATGTATATGGAGAATTTTTAATGCAAGTTGCATTTGAACCATGTAACTCATGGAAAACAAACACAGAGAAAAATAGAAGAAAGTGTTACCAATGCTATGCTGTGCAAGAAATAATGAATTATTTTTGTCAAAAACAGTTTAAGAGGGAAAACCTAAGAACTGAAAAGTGCAGAGGGCTTTGTAGGGGTGGGGAGGGAGAAGGGGGAAAAAAGTATCTATACAATATATCAATTTTTTATATCAATTTTTTTTAATTAACCATTGAATTTTGTGTAATTGTGCTCCCTAGTATGGTTGTAATGAAACTGGAATTCTGCAACTTATCTGAAAATGGATTTCCATAATTTTTCCCATCCTGTATTGTTTATGTAGGGATGAGATTTATCCTGTTCAGTCTTACTTTTGATCAAAGTATTCACAAACATGCAATTTACACTTACCTTTTCACTCTCAATTTTTACCACATCTTTAAATGCTTCAGCTTTTAACTATTGTAAAATTATACTCTTCTGGTATACCTCCTCCATGTGATTTATATTTTAATACCAAGTCCTGCACTACTGAATGTGGGAAACTATTTAGACATAGCACACCAAATCCCTGTGGTTTCTGTGATTTGCCCTTCAGTTCTCTGGTAGCTGTAGCTACGCTTGATTTCCAATCCAGGAAGTACTTTACTACTACTGCCTAATCAAGGGGAGCCTGGAGACAAAGCCTTCCTGCTCAGGCTGCAGGAGGCATTACACTTGCTGACTCCTGTCCTGCTGGGGCTCTTCAGCCCCCTGACATCTGCTGGGCAAGCAGCACAGTGAGCTGCAGGCAATCCAGGAGACTCCTGGGATGGATGGAGGAAAACATCTAGAGCCAGGGAATAGCCTTACGAGGGGATGTGATACTGGACCTGATGGTCACCAAGGTAAGGGTGTGAACCAGGGAAATCAATACTGGAGACAGCCTGGGCTGCAATAATCATTGCACTGGTGGAGTCTGCAGCCCTGAGGGATATGGGCCAGGTAAGGAGAAAAGTTAGGAACTTAAGGAAAGCAGACTTCCAGCTGTTCAAAGAGGTGAATCAGTGGGATCCCCTGGGAGACTGCCCTGAGGGACAAGGGAACAGAACAGAGCTGGTAGATATTTAAGGACACCTTCCATAGAGCAGAAGAGCTGCCAACCTTCAGAAGCAAGAAATCATGCATGGAAGGCAAGAGACCAGCATGGCTGAGTAGAGAACTGCTGGCCAAACTAAAGGGAATTAATCAAATGCAGAGACACAATTCCTACTTGAATGTAGGACTAGTGAAGTGTGATGGGTATAGAGATGAAGTTCAGCTGTGTAAAGGGTAAGGAAGACCAAGGCAAAGCTGGGACTGAGCCCAGCATGGAACCTGTAACTTCTACAGGTATGCTAACCAGAAAAGGAAGGTCAAAGAAGGTGAACCTGCCTAAAAAACAATGTAAGAAAACTGGTAACTAGGGATATGGAGTAGGTTGAGGTATCAACAATTCTTTGACTCACTGCTCTCCACTGTATTTGAAAAGTCTTGGCAGTCAGTAAAAGTTCCAGGTAACTGAAAAAGGGGAAACATATCCTTTTAAAGGGTAGAAAGGAGAACCTTGGACCCTACCAAAGTACCAGCCTCACCTCAATACTGGGGAAGACTATGGACAGATCCTTCTAGAAGCTGTGTCAAGGCATGTGGAGGACAGGGAGGTGAAACAGGACAGCCAGCATGGCTTAATCAAGGGCAAGTCCTGCCTGACAAAGTCAGTGGCCTTCTGTGATGGTGTGACTCCATCAGTGATCAAGAGAAAGGCTACAGATGTCATTTACCTGGACTTCTATAAAGACTTTGACACAGTCCTCCATAACACCTCTATCTCTAAATTGGAGGCAGATGGATTTGCTGAATGGATTGTTAGATGGATTAGAAAATGGTTGAAGGTGGCATCTGGAGGGTGGTGGTCAATGGCTCAGAATCCCAGTGGGCATCAAAGACAAGTGGTGTTTCTCAGGGATTCATTTGGAGCAGTGTTATTTAACAAATTCATTGATTACACAGATAAAGGGGTCAAGTACACCTTCAGAAAACTTTTGGATAACACCAAGCTGTGTGGTGCTGTTTGCAGACCTGAAGGACTGGATGCCATCCAGAGGGACCTGGATAAGCTCAAGAAGTCGGACGATGGGAACCTGAGGAGATTTAACAAGACTGAGTTCAAGGTGCTGCACCTGGGTCAGAGCAACCCCAGGCTGAGGGATGAACAGATGGAGAGCAGCCCTGTGAGAAGGACTTTGGGGTGCTGTGGGTGAGAGGCTGGACATGACCCAGCCATGGGCACTCCCAGCCCAGAGAGCCAAACGTGTCCTGGGCTGCATCCAGAGCAGCGTGGGCAGCAGGGGAGGGAGGGGATTCTGCCCCTCTGCTCTGCTCTGGTGAGGCCCCACCTGAAGTGCTGGAGACAGCTCTGGCTTTTATGTAAAAGCCATCTTTGTATTCTGTTTTTCAAGATTCTCAGGTTGTATATCTTCACTTACAATCTCTCTTATTCATTCACGAGTTCTGCTCCTAGAATAAAATGATTCAGAGACTGCTTGGTTTCCCTCTGTTATTAAATATGTTTTAGATGGCAGTTTATATTTTTTAAAATAAAATATACAAGACCACACAAATACTGGTTTAAAATCTTGGTTACACCAATGTCTCAACATAAACAGCAAAGTAAGAAAGGGGCCATTATGAAAAGGGCAAACCTGATGAAAGTTTCTTAGCTGTCAACTACTTTAGTCTGAGGGTCAAAGTCCTGATTTAGGCATGGTATCTTCAAACAGAAAGATTTTTGTATTGAAAACACTTCAGAGAATTCTCTTTTGTAAGCATGACCATTTTCCTCTTAATGTAACACCAACTTCTTGAAGTCTACAGCAATAGGCACCAGGGCCTCCTGCAGCTCCAAAGTTCAACACTTTGTGAAAAACAATGCCTTTGTTTTGAGCATGTCCTCTCAACTTGGACTGATGCCCTTACTTGCTCTATGCCACTCTATCTTTTATAAATCTCTGTGAAATCTTTCCTGTCTGACTGTTTGCTAGGTTGAAGAGGCTCAGTGATTTCCTCTCTATCTTAATTACTGCTTTCAAGATAGAAACTCTCACTGTAGTAGCTCTCATTGGGTAAACAGCTGCATTTAAAGTACAAATT
Organism: Polioptila caerulea; assembly: GCA_013397295.1. NCBI lineage: Eukaryota > Metazoa > Chordata > Aves > Passeriformes > Certhiidae > Polioptila > Polioptila caerulea. Next base: position 269,070 of record VYXF01005101.1, on the reverse strand, counting down.
CAATGGAAAAATAAGGACCCAGTTAAGTGGCAATATAGAAATATTGGTTTCTCTACAATCATATAACACAAGACTATTCTTAGCCGAAGTTTTTTTCCCCTTAAGGGATACAGAAATGCATAAACATAATAATAAAGTCCATGCTTACCCATCTACCTTACCTACCTAACCATGAGAGAGAAAATGTCATAATAAATTTGCCTCAGGATCTACTTTTCATGTTTCTTTCTACTTTATCTTCTGATTTTCTAGTCAGAGAGGCACCTGAACTCCTACTGTGACATATAAAAAACAGGATTTTTCTTCTAATTTTTGCATGATTCCATCACACATTGGCAGCTGCTTTAGGATGTAATCACACACACACACACACTCACACAAACACATTCACGTGCTGTGGAAGTGCATAGTCATCCTCAACTACTAGTACAAAACTACGATTTTTTGTCACTGAGTCTCTGGCTGGTAAGTAATATTCTCAAAAAAAACCCCATCTTGATGTAGAATATGAATTTCCTTTCTGGTATGAATGAATTAAAAATTAAAAAACATGTTTCATCTTGCAAATGAAACTCAAGAAATGCAAATAAAAAGTAGAGTATGCATAAAGAGCTATGTGCAAATTTATGTTACATAATTTTGGTGAAACAAACATATGCAAAATAAGAGAAAAGCCAAGTAAAAATGAGAATTCATCCAAAAGAAAAAATATAAGACACAGCTTCCTTTACAGACCTTACAAAATTATATTATAGCTCAGATGTGGAATATAAATTTTATAACATATAGAGAGCATGAAATAAAAGTTTTATTTTAGAATGGTGCATAGCAGTGGAGAAACCCTTCTTTTCTTTTTCAAAGGAAAAAAGTGTCAGTCTGTAAAATTAAACAAATTATTCCATTTAATATTTATTTTGATTATTCAATGTATATATCAATAGTCAATATGAAATTGTACTTCTTCACTGTGATGTGCTATTTACAGAGACTATCATCCAGGTTTTTGGAAACCCTCATTTTCTCCTCCATGTTAACATTCAGATCAGATTATATCTTATGTCATATATCTAAATAATGGTTGAGAGAGACTGTGCATTGTTAGACATGTAGCTGAAGAAGAGAAGCCAAAAAACCAAGCAGGAACAGAATCCTAAAGGACTGTGCTGATCCATGAACTGCGGGTTAATGCGATCAACTAAATTTTTATAGGTTGTTCATCAGCCTGGTTTACCAAATGTGATTTCTGCTGCTGTTTATACAAGCCTGTTAGCAGAATAGTGGTGCTCTGGGACAATTCATAGAACCCAAGATAATGTCACTGCACAGTTGTGAGGAGCCAATTTAGTTTTGATTTGTCTCAACACTAGTTGTCAGAGGTGTGTGGAAGAGGGTTGCACATGTGCCATATTCAGGAGGCAACTAGAAGAAGCCTGGTCTCTGGGGACACTTTGCCTGGCAAACAGTTCATGTCTGGCATGGGACAGGCAGGCAGCAGGGGAACACCGCAGACACTGTGCCCCAGAGACACTCTCCAGACATGGCAAAAGAGGAACACCACAGACATTGTGCCCCAGAGACGCTCTCCAGACATGGCAAAAGGTCTCCACCCGTGGACTGCACTGGGACACAGGGCCAGTGGTCTCCAATGTCAGCAGGCAGGCTTTGGGAGGGGCTGAGTGCAGAAAAGGAACTGCAGCACAAGCTCTGGGGGCTTTTGAGACTTGCTTTTTCACTTTATGCTTTTTGCTTTTGGAACTTGGGGCATTCTGAGAGTTGTCTTTTCAGGATTTTGTAGACTTGTATTTTGGCCTGCAGTTTTTTGGGTCTTGTGCTTTTTGCCTTGGCCCTGGCCTGGCTTTTGGCTCTCCTGACCTGGCTGGCTCTTGTCTACCCCTCCATTCCTTTTCCATTTCCTGCCTTATTTTCTGTCTTTCTTTTCAGCCCTCTTTGTTTTGGGCAACTTTTTTTTTTTTTTCCTTACCAATAAACAGTTCTGAGATACAATGTTTATCTCCTTTGACTTAATTTTGACTATCTATTTTTGAAAGAACTCACAGTTCCTCATAGTGGAATGTGACAACAGTGCACCAGAAAGCAGGACTTCAGGAGTGTATGAGATGATGCCACCAAGGAATCCCTCAGCACTTAACCAGGTCAAGCTGAGCTTTTTCATGCTGTATGTCATCAGCACTGGAGACAAAATCAAGAGATGTGAGAAGAGTATGTCAGATGTCTTGTAATTGAAAAAGAAAGCAAGAAATATGAACTTTCAAAAGTGCTATTGTGTCCTACAACAGGAACAATTTGGAGGCAGTGAGCCCTGGAGCATTGGAAGTTTCACCTGTTAAGGCTTGCTTATAGTGAGATTGCGAACTACTTACCTATCATTTAGTATGGTATTTATCTAACTCTGAATGAGGAACTGAGCTCCAACATCACTAAAACAGAGCATGTTGCAATAGCCCTGTGAGCCTAGCATGTGAGCTGTCTCCCAGTGCACACACCTGTCATGGCAGAGCGGAGGTAAAGGACCATATAGTCTGCTACCTAACACTCATGCCACAACAATATATTCAAACAGCACATTGCTGAGATCTCTGACAATCCTCCTGAAGCACCAGAGGAAAATGCTGTTCCTGCAAGACATCAAATGCAGAAACCAATTCTACAGCCACTCTGACAATTAAAGGATTTCAAATTACTGAAATGATAACCAATGGACATTGAAAATACAGGGGAAAAATTCTGTCTCTGTGATGCTGGTAAGAAAAGTGCAGACACAAGGAGCAGAAAAAAACCAGGAGGTCTTGCAATGGACTCCTGTGAGTTTTAAGGTGAGTGGGAAGTTCCTTATTGATATTCAGTCTGATATCCTACTACTGCTAAAGCTTACTCAGTGTTCATTGTGCTGGGTTTTGCTCAGCAGTGAAATATCATTTGCTAGGAAGCATTTTTTGTTTTAAAAGGATTACTTCTGCTTTTCTGGACATTAAAAGTTAAATTATCAAGCTCTGAACAAACTTTTTTTGGCAAATTAATTTACCTTTTGACCAGCCCACAATGATAAGGCACGGATTAAGTAAATGGACTGTATTTTCAGTGGTCATAACTTTATAACAATATTGATACATTCTAACTGAATATAGCCAATACAAAATGCTGTAACTGGATAAAAATGCTGCAAGTAATACATTGAAGAAATCTCAGTATGATGTCGCCTGCTTGAGTAGTCGCTTATGCTCACCCCCCACAAGGAATTATACAAAGGGACCAAAAAAATTATTTCAGGCAAATGCTTCCCCACTGAGAGTGAGGAAAGATGGAGACTCCGTGATGCCCATTAAGTGATACTTCACTGATGACAGTATTATAAAATGCTTGTATGCATGCAACGGTTACAGACATCCGACTGTAGAAGTACTTTTTAATCCAGATGCAAAAAGAAATAACCCTTAGAACTAAGAATTTTTAGTCCTCATTTCAAGACTATTCTAATTAGTAGCCATCAACATTTCTCCCTGAAGGATTGTTGGTAAAAGGCTGATAGACACAGCAGAATATGCTTTAAGCTCACAGAGGAGATAAACAATTTATGGAGTACAATATGATGCAGTGGGCTAATACAAGAGTTAAATAGTAACGATTTTATGTCTGTAAAAGCTGCCTTCCAGGTTCCAGTTGGATATTCATTTCTACAGAGTGTGAAATGCTATTTAAGATATTGAATCAAAAGCCGTAGTTCCCAAAATAAAGGTAATGACCTTGGTGGGTGTTGTGTTGTGTAACAGTAGAGGGATGAACAGAACAAAAATAAAACTGCAGAAGTGAGTATTGTAAAAGGAGATGTAAACCAGGAGGTGAAACCGCAGCTGAGGTTAGATTTGGGAAATGAGAACTGAGGATATTTTTATTCTTTACCTATCCTATGGATAATATATGCAAGTATTTCTTATTAATTCACTAAGATATTACAGAATTGCTCCATAATACGGCTTTAGAACTTACCCTTTACCTGGCACTTTGTTGATTATTTCAAATTACTTTACCTATCATGCTGTGTATGACATTCTCAAAAAGAATCTTTCCCAGCAAACCAGAAACAGCAATACTCAGTGAGATAATTTAACTCCACCTGGCAACTAAGTCCATGCTCATCAGCTCAGTCACTCTCAACAGAAGAGATGGGAAAAGAGAATCAAAAGGGTAAAAGTGAGAAAACCAGTGAGTTATTATAAAAACAGTTTAATAATCAACACAAAGTAAGAGAAATAATACAAATATTAATGCTAATACTAATAATATTTTAATGAGAAATAACAAAGAGAGAGTGATAAAAGCCAAACAAGACAAGTTATGCAACTGAAAAGAATTATTTAGCACCAATCAACCAAAGGCTGTCCATCCCCTGGGAGGCAGCCCTCGTGGCAACCTCCTTCCTAGTCTGCTGAGCATGGCAATGCACATGATCTGGGATATCCACTTGTTCAATCAATGGCAGCTGTCCTGGCTGAGTGATCTTCCTATCCATGTTAAAAAATAAACATTAAGGAAAAAATAAGTAGAGAGAGAATAAGAGCTTGTCAAGTTAATTCTTGCAGAGTCTTCTGAATACGTATTTGTTGTTAAAACACCTCCTAGCCAAGACATCCAAGAAAGCAGATGCAGTGTTAAAATAAACTCTGTAAACCCAGCTGACTTTTCATATCAGACCTTTTTTCATATCAGACCAGTACATTGACCTTTTGGATTGCAAAAACTGTAGCCCAAAGCAGAAGTTAGCATTTATTTTTAGACAATACAAATTAGTTCGGGTATTAAAGAAATTAATATGTTCCTTTGTTTAAAGCAGTAGTTGCACTCTTGTCTTCAGAACTGCTGATACTAAAAAAAAAAATCATACAATATTTAATATTGCTGCTTACTTTATAGATAAATTGACACTTTAAATAAATATTTAAATATTTGTAGCCACTTACAGGAATGTTCATAGTTGACAGAACATGCAGATTTATTTAATTATTGGGAATGGTCCCACACTTTACAGACAGAGATTAACTCATTAACTCAAGCAAGGTACAGTTTTGTCATCTTAATCAAGTCCCTATCTAAATACAATTAGTTTATTCCTCTATTTTGGTCTCTTTCCTCAACTGTTTATATAAAAAAAAAAAAAAAAAAAAATTTAGGACATGATTTTGGAAGCCTATAACTAAGAGAAACCTGTGTGTCAAAATATATGTCCAATAACTTTAGTAGGATGTTCTTCCAACAGTGTGACCAACTCTCCTAAATGCTGTAACTGAGATGGCTGCACAGGTAAACTTGTAGTTAGACTTTCATTCATGCAGTTGCAATGAACAAGAAATCTCACTCACATAATGTAGCCTTTTAGAAGTTAGACATTTAGCCTAAACTGTTTCCAGTTTTTAAAGAGAGCAAGAATAAAGTATGCAGAAGCTTTCCATTTAAGTAATTGGTCATGTTTCAGCACAGGATTTCTTCTTTGTTGGATTCTAGATGACTTGTCTTTCTTAGATACACATACCATTTAGATAATGAAAGATGTCTGGAATTAGAAGGGATGACTCTCATCTTTCTGTGTGCTGTGGATTAACACGGAGGCTTCATGCGGAATATGAACTACGTAAATTTGCAGCACAACACGTCACAAATTATTCTGCTCAAGCAGGCTACCTCCAAGCAGGACATACTCATTCTGTCTCTCAGAATATTGTCCCAACAGATTTATATTTTCATCCAGGCACAGGATTCCAAAGATGGAGCAATGCAGTATTTTAGTACTGTTGCCAGAAGATATGACGGTAATAGAAGAAATCTGCAAAAAGTGATGCTACCAGTGTACATGTATAGGGTTCGCTGGAACAATTTCCAGTTTATTTTATGCAATTTGTAACTTCCAGATACCAAAATATCACCTTGAGGGTATTTTTTATGTTACATCTCTTTTTCAAAGTAAAGCAAAAAACTTACTCTATCTGCAATCAGGAAATAACTAAGGATTGTGAACATTTGACTGTGGCTGAGGCAAGGAGTGATAAAAGCTGCCTGCTGGAAACAAAAAAAACTATTATGTATCTCTATAATCTCAAATTCACTGTAGAAATAAAACTTAATACTAGAAAATGAAACCTGGAGGGGAGAGAGGTCTTCTATGTCAGGCCTTTTTCCCAGAAGAGAAGATGAGATATATGCCAGAGACTTGTTCTGTAGACTTTAAGAGACAGTGATTCCACAACCTGTCCGTATTATGCATTGCAGTTACTCACTGCCTTCCTTATTAAAATGCTTATCCTTATTTCTGTCCTGGACGTTTTTGGCTGTAGTTTAAGCATATTATGTCTCATACTAGCTATTCTTCAGATGGACTGAATAGACTGTTTTTATTTTCTTTTCTGTACTCCTGTTACATAAAGGTCATTGTCTTTAGTTCAGTCTTTTGTTCACGCCCCACAGGTCATGGCTCCTGGATCTCTTGCCAGTTCTGTGGACTGGACTAGACTACCTCTAAATCACTCTTCTCTAGAAAGTATCTTTAAATATTTCTGGAAATACATGTGCTCACAATTGAAAATTGCACCCCATCCACAGCTGCAGTAATGTTGTTTAGACCAGAAGCATTCCAGATGCCTTGAAGATTGTTCTGCTTCTCTTAAATTCCAGTACAATGTGTTTAGTATTATCATTATATTTTTAATTCACGCCGAGGCTGTTATAAAATGTAACAGTCACTTTCAGAGTAACGCTAATCTTTAGCTGACTTCCTCTTTTGTACCATTGATATGCATTCCTACATGTAGTTTCTGCTATTTCTTTGTGTCAAAAAATCGAGTAAGTTTTCCTAAGCATTCCTCCAATCTGTTGTCTGTTTTGAAATCCAATACTGTTTTGTAACCTTTCCAGACTTTCAGTTTCATTTCAGCCACAATTTTTACTAAGCACACTTCATATTCAGGCATAATTAGATAAATACTCTGTGCAGAAAAATGACGATGCCAAAAGCTCCATTGTGAGCTCATATGAGCAAAAGCCTGAACCTCTGTGTAACTGCATACTCAACTACACCTCTCTAAGTATATCAGAAAAGGACTGTAGAAGTTGTCACTGCTGTTAGGGAAGCTTGAACCACCCTATGGCTTTTTGTGTCCTTTTTTGTCCAAACTACATCTTTATCTCAGCTGCCACACTTTAAAGATATAACAGCAGCAGACAGAGATTTGTTGTGATGAAGTGCGGTGCTGTGTCATAGAGCTCTCTGCTCAGTCGTGTTTTCAAGGTTAAGGAATGTGTGCACATGTGGAGAAGGCAGATTGTTGTTACTGTCTCTTTCTGTGACTGAGTAATGCTTGCGGTGTGGTCAAAATTACTTCATGGGAGTCCTCCTCACCACACTAGCTGACTTTTCTTCACTGATATTTGTTTTTTCTAAATTGAAAAATATTTACATAACTATGTATTATATACAGCCATCTCATATTGACTGAAGTGTGAATTCCAAAAGTAGGTTTAGACCCCAAGGTCTATTTCATCCACCGTTCTGGCATTCAACATCCAAGTACCTATTAAGGGATCAAGCACTGCCATCCATTAAGAAAAAAAAATCAAAAGGAGACAAACTGTGGATGGTCAGAGTAGTAACTACTACTACTAGACTGAAAGTACAGGATAAAGATACTTAACTGATTCACAGAACAGGCATCATTTCAGCTTGGTGACACTATTCAAAAAATGTACCTCAAGTAAAACTCAGCACAATTGCTGTTAGTGTCCAGTATATGCAGATCCCTCTATCCATCATTCTCTATTTTCTTCAAAATTAACAAATGGGGTATCAGTTAAATACCTTTCATGAAGGTAATGATTTTCATCCTGCAGATACTGTTTTTTTCAAGTAGACAAAGACTTCTATACAAACACCACTCATCAGCCGTCCATTTCATGTTACTCATGTTTACCTGATGTATATATTGCCTCTCTTCTGTTTGAGCTCCTGGGAAGATGCAGTTCAGCTGANGAGAGCTTTCAAGAACATTCATGAGACATTAAAGAACATTAAAAAAAAAGAAAATCGTACTAACATACTTACTTAGTTTTCACTCCTTCTCACATTCAAGTCTTGAAATTATCTCTGAATATTTTTACCCATTGGGAAAAAAGAATATAAATAAAACATAGAAAAAGGAAGATGCTGTAGATGGAGTTGTAGCACTGTATAGCACTGAGGTTCATGACCTTTCCAGAAAGCCCTGATGTCAGTTGTTTATAACTTCATCAGACCATGACCTTTAACAATGATTTTTTACATGCTTCATTGTCTGCATAAAATTGGATCTTTCATAATTTCATTTACACTTTATCAGAAGCAGCTTGGTTTCCCCTCAGAATGCTAGAGTGAAGGGGATATTTTTGCTATTCAGCTATTTAGTGATGAATTGTAGTATCTTGTACAGTAAAATAAGGGTCCAATAAATGCTACGGGATCTTTTGTGAGAAATTTAATGGTTTTCTCATACTAGTCCGGCAAAGCTATGCATTACAGTTTAAAAGCTAGGGTCCCAAAAGATAAGTTTCAAGACTAAAGTAACATATAACCCATTATAAATCCACTATGTGCATGATGCACAGTATACAACCCCTAGTTGTATAAACACTTTTTTTTTTTTTGCAAGGCCCCTGCTTCATTCATTTCATGAGGGCATTGGCAGTTGTTCCAGAAGCCAATATTTCAGGATTTCTCTTAATGCTCCTCTACCATCAAAATGTGCTGTGCAGTAGGCTATAATCCAGGCTGACAGGACATCAGCTGTCTCCTGACCCCCTTGTGCAGTCACTGCCATCCCCCCAGTACAGGGAGGGAGGAGGAGAGGCAGATGGGAGGGCCTTCCTCTCTGAAAGAGCAATAAACTAACTCACAGAAAGACACTCTCAGCTGTAGTGAAGAGTAACCACAGAGAAGGCTCTGTGCAAAACTACTGTCCTTTAAAAGTCTATGTGTATATAATATTTAGCACTCCCTTCATGGGCAAAATCCCCATTCATCAAATAATATCCTGTCCAGCTAAAAAAAACCACATTAATTTCTTCAGCAAAATTCATGTCTATTCAACCTGATTCATCACCAGAGCAAGTCCACCCTGTGTATGCTATGAGTCAGGGCTCCTGGAAAAGACAGCTTACGGGCCATGCAATTTCAAAAGATGGATGCAGTCAAGCAGGATGACTTAAAATACTGCATAGGATCTTAAATTCTAGCATTTCTTACCTTCAAATATTTAATTTTGTGACCTCAATGGATTTTTACTGCATTATTTCTATATGCATGTCAATGCATACTGTTCCTTAGGCAAAGAGTATTACCTTTTTTCTTTTTCTTTTTTATATTCATGTGGTTCCTATCTACACACATTAGCATTATAATTTGTTGTGTTTGTTTTCACATCCACAGGGCTATGGATTTGCCTTATAAACCCCTGAATTGTCATGCTCCATGCACCTCCATGATGTTATATAAATAATAATAACTGGAAAAAAGAAATCAGAAATTTACCCTGTGGAATCCCAGTATGAGGTATTGCTGAACTTCTGAATTAGATGTTGTTGGGAAGAAGGAGTTGAAAGCACAAGAATGGTGAGGAGGGTGGTAAATTATTTCAAGTAACCTTGCAGCTGGGAGTGCCAAAGCCTGGAAACTAACAGTGTGGGAAATGTCATATTTTATGTCTAGTACTGTTTGTACTCGGTCTTTGTTGAGAAGTAGAATTTCTGAGTAGACATAACACTGGTGTTTGAAGAGATTTGGAGGCACCCTCATTGACATGCTTGAGCTGCCTGTCTCGGGAAAGAAGATCAAAGCTCAGAGATCAAAAAAAGTACCAGGGAGGTCACAGCAGGGTGGTAAACTACGGGTGCATGATTCTTTTATAAATGGACACAAACAAGAGTCCCGCCAGCCATCGGGGTGGGCTGAGCCTGACGGTGCCTCTGTTCCTGCCTGAGTGTCTCTCAACACCTCCTGGTGCTGCTCCAGGATCCTCCTGCTAGCAAGGTAATGAAATAAATTTACTCTTTGCATTTCAGCCATGGTTTTGTGCTGCCTGCCTGTGTCAACTCACACAGATACTTATTGACTTGGTACAGTTAAAAATAAATTTGATGCTCTGATATGATATATTTTGTACTTTGTTGAACTCAATACAAAATAATATTGCCTTAGTTGGTCTAATTCAGCACACAGTGCTACTAAGGGGATAGAAATTCAAAGGTAGTAATACTTGCAGCCTGTATTTATATATGGCTGAGCTGTTCAAAAAACGATGCTGCCCTTTTGCTGACATTTAGTTTACTGAAAAAAAAATTGTTCTTCTTGCAAGAGCACAAACGTGACAAAAGAAGAATATATATATTGTGGAGAGATGGGAGCAGAGAAAGAGAGAGAGAGAAGCACGCTGAGAACTCCAAATCCACCCATGTGCGTGAATGGATGTAGGGAATCAGAAAGAAAAAGTTCTCTCACTATGGCCATGGATCTACCACTGCCTTATACAATATAGATATACACAGCTGAGATCCTAGTAAGTTCAAAACAACGCTCATCACAGATTTCTAAGCATTGAAACACAAACAAGACAAGATATATTGACAGAAATGTAGAAGATGAAAATTACAATAGAAATGTTATATACTAAGGCAATAACAGCTTTAAAAAATATGAACACAGGGCTAGCCTCAAAGCTGACTAAAATCTCTCATAGAAAATGCTTATTCCATGTAATCAAAACTGCCTCAATAGTTCATCGTTTCTCTTAACACATTTAATGAAGAAACCTGGAGGTACCTTCAGGATGCCCTGAATTCCCTGAAATACCCTACTAATTTCCCTGAAATACCCAACTAACCTATGTGACTCCTTAGGTCCCAAAGGCAATCAGGACCTCCTGTCTCAATTTCTATTGATCCATTTTTCAAGCTATAAAAAGTGTATGAATAAGCTGAGAAAGCAATTACACTTTGGCTGTAACTACTGCAGCCCACAAAGAGAAAAGAATAATTAAGATAAAGTTATATTTTACAAAAATAAGTGAGGGGGGAAAAGTAACCAGAATATTCTTCTAGATGGATTTTGGAAGGCCTAAAAGTGAGGTCTGAAAGAGTGTACAGTCCCCAGCAAGAATACTGTACATCTCACAAATGCAATGGAAATGCCTATTCATATAGAGTCCAAGGAAATTTGTTTCAGTATAAATATTTCTCTAAACTATAGTCTGGCAATCACAATGTCCTTCATCCACCAGCATCTTTTTATAAACTTTTTCTTGTATGGCTAGTGAGATTGATAAAAAGTGCCACCATTGTGGAGCTGCCTTTAAATTATTTAAAAGACTGCAAGATGAAAGAATAACTGAATACTATCTAGGACAATGATATCCATCTACAGCGTATTTCTAAAATCTTGGTGAAATTAAATAATTTCTCTTTTCCATAGTGCATGTCTTCTATCCTTGCAAACACATCATGTAGGGGTCAGATACACAGTTTGGTTTAGCTCTCTGGGTTCTGTTTTATGACTTGCAAGAGATGAATCAGGCTAGGTAGGGACTAGGAAACAAGCATCAGTTGTCCAGGTATTTCAGTGAGACTCCAATACTTACTCCAGACTAGATCTGAGTGTTATTTGGGTATCTGGAGCCATCTGGAGTCTTTTGAATACATCTGCCTCCAAACTTTCCCCATAGTGTACCTGTCTTCAAACTAAAAGTCTGATTTTCCCTGTTATAACATGACAATATGTACAGCATTCACACATAGACCTTCATGATTTGTACTTGAAAAATGTTATATACAGGAAAGAGATTTTTTGCTCAACAAAAAAATCCCAACAAAACTATCACATCTTGCTCCACAGATGCAGTGAGGCAAGGGAAACCTATTGTTTTAAATAACTCCAAAGTTCAAACTGTTTGATTTTAAACATTATTTACTATTTATGCCTGCTGCTTCAATGTTTCTTTTTCATATAAGGTTTGTTCATTCCATTTCTCTGCGCAGCTTCTTAAGAGTTTTGTTTAACTATGAAAATGGCTAGAAACGTCTATAATACAGGCATAAAGGAAATTTTGACAGCTTTAATAAAGAAGTCTACCAGACATAGAGAAGTCACTGTTGTATAACATCAATGTAAATAAGATTAAAATCAAGGTAACTTCTGCTTTCTGTTTCAAAACTATGAGATCTCAAACAGTTTCAGTTCACAAGGAGCTGCAAATGCTTTTGCGTGTGCACTTGGGTCAACTTTGACAGAAATTTGGCTGAGATTATTTTTCCCATGTTCTTATTGAGGGAATTTAAAAGAGATTTTTCAGCTTCCCATATTCATGATTTGTTCAAAGTATTTTTTAAGCCTCAGTTTTATGTAAAAGGGATATTGCTCCTGTCTTGTCCCCTAGAGCTCAAAAGCTTTTGTATGGTCATATTTTTGTGATGCTCTATTCTTGCACAGAGCACCTGCACCTTTTCTGTGGTGTAACAATGGGAAAAAAAGAAAAAAGCTATTATGTTGATTTCATTCCTTCTGATGGCTCTGCATAATTCTGTAAGCAATGTGTTTTTAAAGAAATGTTTTAATTTAGTCCAAGATAAAACATTAGACATTGTTTAAAGGCATTTAAAATGTGTGTGTGTGGGTGTGTGTGTGTGTGTGTGTGTGTGTGTATTTGTATACCTACAGGGAAAAACATGTTATTAGATTTGATCAAGTGATGTTTCTTTCTTATCATCTGGACTAAAGAAAAACTAGAAAACCAGCCTAAAATTTCAGGATTAGTGATCTCTGATTGTGAAATCCTTCTGCTTTTTGGCAGAAAATCTGTCTTCTTGATGATATGCATTATTATAGCTGTTACAAGTACAGTTTCTTTCTTGTAAAATTCTCTTGTATGCACAAAGTTAAGTAACAAGTACCAGTGTAAATGGCATATTCATTTAAATAGCCAAACTTCTGCTGCTCCTGTACATTGAAAGGAACATTAACATCCTTGCAAGCCAAGGGTTCCCAAATCAATTCCATCATGGACAAGATAGTGGTGTTCAAGGCATTTGGAAGAGTTCTTTTTTTTTTTTTTTTTAACAGACTTTAGTGTAGTTTTTATTCAGAGACAGGCTGTGGAAAAGTTAAGTTACTGCTAAATCAAGCCTCAGAAAATAAAATACAATCGAAGACTGATAAGTGCCATTTGTGTAACTTCAAGACGTTTCTTAGACCACATAATCTCAGATACATTGCTTCAGCTTGAAGATCGAAGATCAGATACCTTGCAGCAGCAAACAAATTAAAACTAAATTAATCATGATGACTCTGATATTAACTGAATATTTATTCTGACTGAAAAGGCAAGAATTTGGGTCATGTTAGCAGATAGTTAATATTTTGGATTATAATTTTATAGTATTTTGTAGCCTGATCCGTTTGACAGTGAATCCTGGATTGGAGGTGCCCACGCTGTTCATCTGGAAGATATTTATGATTGGGATGCAAGGTCAGCTCAGATCTGGCAGGGCTCATTAGTTCAGGTGCAGTGGTGCGGAAATGCTTCATAGCTCTTCCAGAGTTGGCACAATCCAGAAATAGTACATCTGCCTTTTGTGCATCAATCAGATACTGAGGCAATTATAAACTGGCTTCATCAAAAGACATATTGTGTGTATCCAAAACTTGTCCTCACAAAGGGGAGTATTTCTTGGTATTTGGTGTACCTTTTCTGCTTCTTCAGAAGCAGTGTGGGTCCATCTCAGATCACTAGTTCTGAGCACTATGAATTTTCTAGTTCATTTTCTAGAAGTGTTTAATAGACTAAATCATAAAAGCACAGATGCAGCCTATGCCAGTTCTGCATTTAAGCAAATACAAGATCCTCAGGGCAGAGACTGAGTGATTGGATCTGTAGGAAACAGCTGACAAATGTTGCACAGAGAATAAAACCACAGCAGCATCCAAGCTGATTCTTGCAGTG
>VYXF01005101.1:203222-245167 GCA_013397295.1 Polioptila caerulea | reverse complement strand
CTTTACTGTGAGGGTGGTGAGGCACTGGAACAGGTTGCCCAGGGATGCATGTCCCATCCCTGTAAGAGTTCAAAGCCAGGCTGGGGCTGGCCCCCCAGGATGGGGCTCTGAGAAAACCTGGTCCAGTGAAAGGTGTTTCTTCAATACACAACAGGGGTGTTGAATCTAGATGATCTTTAAGGTCCCTCCAACACAAGCCACCCTATGAATTTATGATATGCAAAATGCTGCCAGCTGTCCCTTCGTACCAGGTACCAGGGCAAATAATTAAAAATTTACGTGTATTAGAACCTAAATAACCAGTGTACAGGGATATGATTACAGGTAGTTTGTCCAGTTTCATTATTACTCAGTGTGAAGTAAATTGATGTTGGAATGTGTTGGTTGACAACCTGGGTCTACTCAGTCATTTGTCCAGTTTTGCCCTCATTTGCTTTGAGATAGTGTTCCTCCAATCAGATATGGATTTCCAGCTGTCCTGAGTAGACGAAATGTCCAGTAAAAATTCCAACAACTTCTCCTCCTTTAAAAATGGAAACATGCAGCAGAAGGAATTTTTCAGCACTGACACTGAGCAAGAGATATGAGGTGCTAGAAGCTTTGATAAAGAAGCAGGACTTTTGGCGTGGTAGTATGTAAGTCCAACTGTGCAAATCCCTGAGACAATTTCTAGGCTAGGGGTGGAGTTGAGATTGACAAGAAACACAATCGTGATTGGAGGCAACTAGAGAAAACACTTTCAGGAAGTGTTGGAGTAGGATATGTACCAATGAAACAGGCAATTGCTTAAGTATTATAATATCACAAATCCTTATCTTAAACAACAGATTCAGTAAAATGAGTAAGGTGTCACCATTTCATGCAGCAGCCACAGAAAATCCCCACCCTCTTGGAGAGATGTTCTCTTATTTTTCCCCCTATTTGTATAAAATAGTGAAGTAAATGACTGGGGGAGGAAAAGAGGAAGATACCACGAAATTTCTAAGACCAGAGCCTATAGAAGAAATAGAATCGAGAATATATAGAGACAGTATGTGTCTTACCTAAAACCAGATGCAGATCTAAATGCTAAAATGTGTGTTGCTGCTAACCACTATGTAGTTCTGCTTTAAAACTTTTTTAAAAGTTCTAGTATCAATTTCAAAATTGTCTCAGTTTAAAACAATATCTACATGTTTTTTACAAAATGGATTTCTTGATTTTTTATAGGGTTGCCAGAAAAGTTGATTTACTTCATCTAGATTCAAAAACTGAGGTTAGAAATATGCTGTAAAGACAATCCTTTCCCTCTTAAAATTCTTGGAAAGTGCAGAAAAGAAAGTTACAGAAAAGAAAGTTACAGAAAAGCTTCAACTGAAAAAAAAAATCTTTTCATTATTTTGTTTGGAGAGAACATAGAAAAGAAAGCTGGTACGTGTGTAGTAAGCAGTTGCCTATGGGTAAATTCCTACTCTAAGAAAGAGACCATATTCAAAGCCTTGACTCAAGAAGTTCAATCTATGCAAAAAGCCCCAAACCTAAAATTTTGTCAAGGTGGTAACCTTTTATATCATAGAATCACAGAAATATTTGGATTGGAAGAGACCTTACAGATTATTTATCTCCAACTATACTACCATGGGTAGGGATACTTTTTGTTAAACCCAGTTGCTCAATATCTGAAATATGGGGAAAGATGAAGAAAGGAAGCAGCACTTATATTGTCAGCTTTGGCATAAAGTCATAAATGTCACTGCTGCATTTCATAGAATTCATATGAATTCCGCAGTGTTTTGCTCAAGAGTTAGTAAAGCAAGCCGGATGTTTAAGTTAAGATTATTTTTGCAAATCAGGTAACTGGATTAGCTATCTTTTGAATCAGTGAGCATCTTGCTGCTGTGAAGCAAAAATGATCACTTAAGTCACAAATGGGACAGCACTGCTCTGAACCGTTCTGACACCCTGGAATTGAGGTGATCATTGTGGGAGGCTTTGAATAACATTCCCATCCTCAGTTATCAAGTGCAGTTGGCAAGAAATCTCATGCTGCCTCAGGTGCCCTGAACAACTGTGTGACAAGACATCATCAATAAATGCATTGAAAATCTGATCTGCAGATTTCTATGCACAGAAGTGCTGGGGAAACCCTCCAGTATGGGATGAGTAAACTCAAACCAGCTGGAACATGCTTTCTGAAAAGGATGCAGAGCTGTATTCACTTGGAAGCAGCAGTGTATTGAGGCCATGATGTTGCTAGTGTGAAATCCAGTTGCCTCCGACTCTCAAGAGACAAGTTTCATCAAATGGAGGTGGCTTTTTGTTACCGTGACAGAGCAACTATCCATAGTGACAATTACCAATGGACCATTTAGAGATGTAGCTATTGATGCTGTGTGGAGAACAACACACCATGAAAAAAGAGGCCTGACTACGAGCTGTTTTTTCCAGCCTGGCAGCTTGTCATGCAAGAGATAGGGAAATATTGCCCATTGGCCCAGAACACGCTGAGGCCAGGTGCATCCTCTTTCTGCCTAGAGTGATAAATTTGCCTTGTCAAGAGTATTTAGTTGGTCCAGGGGTTGCAAATGGGCTTGCTTGGCAGGGTGGGAGAAGACCTCATACCTCCCTCTCTGTGTTGTGTTTCTGGAACATTCTATGTTTTGTGTGAGAGGAGAGGTTAGGTTTCAGTTTGTTTGCTGGCTAAAAGGAGTTCCTACCTGTTAAAAGACTGTTCTCTCTTTATACTGATAAGAAGTATGTTTTATCTGTGCTGCTTTTTCTGATGATAAAGGCTGATAGGGGAAGAGGTACAGACTTAGTCTTTTCTAGATGATTGATTGGCTGATGCACTAATTGTTATGAAGGGTCTCTTTTGCAATGCAGACTGTCTGTTATGATGTCTGTGTCCTCATAAAACCTAATCAGGAAGAGCTGGTGCAGTTGTTGGATGACAGTATGTATATGAGAATATGAGAGTATATGAGTATATGAGAAACATTCCTTTCAAAAAAAAAAAAAAAAGCTATTAAATTTAAAATGCTTTACTGGGTGAGTGTTGAAGCGCTTGAACCAGTTGCCCAGAGAATTTGTAGATGCCCCATCCCTCGCAGTGTTCAAGGCTATATTGGGTGGGGCTCTGAACAACTTGGTCTGGTGAAAGGTGTTTCTCCCCATTACAGGGGTGTTGGAACTAAATGATCTTTAAGGTGCCTTCAAACCCAAACAATGCTGTGTTTCTGTATTTCTAATTCTTAGACAGATTTTCAGAAACTTAGCCCTGATGTTGTCAGCCTGTCTGTGTGAGCTAGTATAACATCTTCCTTTCTAAAAACAGAAATGCTTGGCCTTTTTTTCCATACCTCTGTGAATATCAATCCTTTCTGAGTGTAATTTCCACTAAGAGATGGATTTTACAGTGTGTCTGTAGCAGAAAATTTACCTGGTCTGTGCTCCTAGCAGAAGCTTTTCAAAAAATAAGATAACACGGCATGGTTTTTATAGACTCTAGAAAGTGGCACTGAGAAGGTGTGACCAGTTTTATAGACGCTTGCCTATTCTAGGAGTATGCAAGGCAAGTTATTTTTGTTCCTGCAATAATTTCTGTGCCTTATATATAAAGCAGAATTCTATAGACTGTTTCAGATGACAAAATAACCTTGGTCTGAAAGAGGAACCTGCCTAATTTTGCCACTCTGATTTATGGGCCAGTCCATTGAGGCATCTATAGCAAAGATTTTTGCAATTCTAAAGACAGACCAATAAATTTCAGATAAAGAAATTAAGTATAATGGGTTCCAAGTGTTCTTGGCTTGTTGTTTGCTTAACAGTAAGTGGAGGCTAATATTCATGGCTGAGAAACAGAGATCGTTTATACATTTGTAGCCTCTAGACTTGGAACTAAGTAGAGACAGATATGCACAAAGAAAGGGAGTTCATACCTTAATAATAGCTTTGGAAATGCCAGCCTGCAACAATTACTGGTTTTAAAAAAGTTAAATGAAGACACTTACTGGAATGTAAAATTTGAATCAATGTTTTTGGTATAACACTCTGATCTTTGTCTCTTTGCAACTTCTTTTTGAGTTGTGAAAAGCAACAGACTGTAGTGAACCTTTAAAGATTTTGGACTAATTTGGGGCTGGGGGAAATTTAGTGATAGGTGTATCTTTGTTTCACTGCCAACTAGTAAGACCACTGTTGTCTTTATCTAAAACTTTGGATGAAATGTGGCATTTTACCTTAGTCCTCTAAGGCTATAAAACCTTGACACTGCTGTGATAATGTTGAAATTCTCCTGGGTTGTTTTTTTTAATGCATTAAGGCATTTTCGTTCACTTTCTGTTTGATTGTAGCAATTTCCTTCTAGAACTCATGATGCATTAGTTCTGAGATGTCTTGTTTACAAATTTGCTAAAAATGTCACAAGGAAGGAAAAATAAAGTTATGGATTGTGGATCCATCCACACTTGGACCCTGATCCTTCTGGATGAAGCCAGCCTTTCTCAGTTCTCATGGTAATGAAAATTCACAGTACCATCAGCTCTTTGTCCAAGGCACATTTTTTGTGTGTGTTTGGAAATTGGACAGATATTCCAGGTTTTGCTTTCCTGGAAAAAGAGGAATGTTTTGAATCAATGTGTTTGGTATAACACTCTGACAGATCTTAGTCTGGCAACTTCTTTCTGAGTTGTGAGAAGCAGCACACTGTAGTGAACCTTGAAAGATTTTGGACTAATTTGGGGCTGGGGGAAATAGAGTGATTGTTAGATGTGTCTTTATTTTACTGTGCTATCACTATCTTGTCTATAACAGTTTTGTTATTGCTGTCTCTGTAAAAACTCTTCTGTAAAAATGAAAATATATTCCACTTGGCAACACACTATGCTGTTGTATTCAATGTCACTGTAACTTTGAACCTGACAATATGCAGGACATTGACTAAGCAGTTCAATCTCTTTTTAGTGATTTTAGTGATTCTTACAAGAAAGATGATAATTTTTTTGTTTTGCTCTTCAAGTATTTTTACTGGCTTTGTAAGTTCATTTCACAGCTCCCTCTGTGCAGTCATAATGGGGTCTATGGAATGTAAAGGAGTTTTACTTTTTAGGGTAGTTCTGGAAAGGAAATATATGTTTGAAACCAAACCATAACGGAACGATACATATATATGTGTGTGTGTATGCATATATATGTACGTATGTGTGTGTCTCAATAGTTCTGAAGGGAGGTAGTTGGGACTCCCTGAGTAAGACTTTTGTACTGCAACCCAACTGCACCCCAGCACAGGCTTTTTTATGCTTTGTTTGTTTGTTTGTTTGTTTTCCCCAGCATTGGGCTGAAGCCGTTATATTCTGCAGTCACTACAGAGCCACAGCTGGTCTTAGTGAAGATCTGTCTGTGCCCTGAAAAGCTTGTTCACATCTTGTCACTGCAGGAAAATGGGAGATTAGACAGGGGTCTGCCTTCAGTGTCTCAAATGCTTTCCTGCAGATGTAGCTCATCCCAGTGCTTCCATTCTTTATAGGGTGGTTTAATGGGGACCAATCACAGTCAAGTACTTTGTCCAAAAGGGAGCAGACTTCCCCATACGAATGATGCCACCCATTTAAAGTCTGAAATTCTTGCTTTGACAAGAGACATGTTTAGCGAGAGGCAGTGTTTGTATTTGTGACAGTGTAAGAGTGGAAAAGGAGGTAAGGAAATGACTAATAGAGCATGGTAAAGATGTAGAAGAAAATGTTCATGCTTTTGTGTAAGTGGTTTTGGTTTTTCTTTTTTTAAATGAGAAAAAAACCTGGTTTGGTTTTGGGTTATCTGGTTGTTTGTTTCTATTTTTAACATGTGTGAAAATCATAGGATATTTACTTCCAGGGAAAAATGTATTGTAATCCATAAAAACATGGCTTTTTGTTTTTTCTTTCACAGTAGTATTCTAATCTTTTTAAAAGATCAAAACAGTAAAACCTTATTAGAGGAAAACTATGGGATGTGGAAAGATTACCAAAGACATAAGAGTCCCAAAAGAAAGGTGCTGTATAAGAGCGACAATAGATTTCTAGCATCAGTAATGCATCTAGCATTAGTGATGCATGCTCCTCCATGAGCTCAGCACAGAAGCTTTTATAGAAAAGCCCTGAATAGAATATAAATGCTGTGGTACTTTTTCTAAGCATCTGTTTGCCTTGTAATAGGGCAGTAATTGTGTTGACAGGTCAAGTAGTTTTTCCTCAGGAAATATTTCAATAGCTAGAGTGCCTGGAGTAGTCTGATGATATCAGAATGTCAGATGCAATTTAGAGTAAATGGGGGCATTTCTGGCATGTTTCAGTGGAGAAAAAAAAATAACCTATCCATTCTCAGTGTTGATTAAGATGATTCCAGAAAGTAAATCTATAGGAAAATATTTTTAAATCACAGTTTTTTGAAACTAATGATGATTTTAGGTGTGTTTGTGATATTCCTTTTCAGTTCATTTTATAAATCACTCCTTGATATAGGAGGGGAGATAAATAATGTTTTCCCTAAACCTAGTAGATGAAATACCAATGCCACCTGTTTAGTAGGCAATTTTTTCTTCTGATATGGCCAAAATGCTGAGGATTTACATGAATGAGGGCAAAAACTGTTTCCTCTTAAGCTGAGAAAGATGCTAGCTAGACCACTAACTTTTACAGTAATGACAAAACATGAACCTATTACAGATTGGACAATCCCAAAGCTCACTGATCATATTCTTAGATCCAGGTTATGAATTTCCCATTAGAAAAGTCTTCTGGGTCAAAGCTACCACATTCCCTATTTTTCCCAGACAGATTTTAATTAAGCTATGTTTCTGGTAAAGAATACACCTCAATGTTTACAAACCTTAGCAGAAACACCATTGTCACCCTAAAAGCATTACAATAAATGAAAAATATCTGAAAGAAAGAAAATGCTTCTGAAACTGAACTACTGAAGTAAAATATGGAACTTGACACTCAAGACAAGTGTTTTTACTTGATAGAAGTGCTAAGGAAAGAGCCAAGTGTTGAAGAAATAATAAAAATTAAACTTGCTAAAAACTAACACATGTTTTGTGTATCTATCAGCACTGGCCAGGAGCTTGTGTTGAATAACAGGAAAATCTTTGGAGATGAAGAAGGCATATTTTTAGAGTCTGAAGAGCAGCATAGCTTGGATTGTCAGTAAAAGGTTGCAGAATTCAGAGATGAGTGTTTGATTGTATGAGGAAATCTTTTCATGGAGAAGCAGGTCCAAGCATGAGTGATGGAAATGTTGCTGTAGGCTGTAAAATGATTAGAGACACAGTAGGTGCAGATTGAGACACAGTGCTGTAAGCATCAGTGCTCAACAAGGGCACTTTCCTGGGGAAGATTGGCAACTCAAAGAAATATAAGCATCAATTTTCCCTTTTAGACAGTACTACAGAACATCCCCTTCGGTGTGATGAATGGGACATGGGCTGAAGATGTCTACAAAAGTTGTAGAATTACCAGCTGAATTACACAGGATTTCAAATGTTTTTCAGTAGGCCAGTAGGTTCACTCTAGTGTCCTGATCAAACTCTAGTTTGTTTGAATTACTTGAGAAAACTATATTCTACTGCATTTCCTGCCCTAATGACTTCTTTTTATACACTTGCTGTGTTCTCCCTTTGTTTCTGCATAATTTGCACATAAAAACTCCTCTCCCAAGGTGTGGATAGAAACTAAATCTTCATGTTATGCAAAAAGGTAGAGGAGGCATTTAGGGTTAATCTGATGATCAATTTAAGACCACCATTCAGCTGCCTACACACACTGGAAGATAATTTTAAAGGTGCAAAAATAAGAATAGAACAGTAATTCAAATCCATTTTCTTTGTTGAACTTCTTCAAATTTAGTTTCTTTAAAAGTGAAGTACTAGCAATATATTTTTAAGATTTCAATGCTAATTATGTCAAAGTGTACCTCAGTTTGGAGTATACCTTTAAGGTTCTCCTTAAATCCTGAAACTACCAAAATATTTAATGTAGTACATCAAGTCACCATCAAATATGAATTTCTAATTCTATGCATGCTGAATTTCTTTTAGCTTTCTGACATGTTACATAAGTTGAAAATGTAGTGAAGAATCTTAAAAAAACTTGTACTACTTTTCTCAGAGGCACACATCATGATTCCAAGAATCCTAATTAAGTAGGAGCTTCAGAAAAATGCGCATTCATATTACTCTTTTATTATTAATGTTTTCCTGTGTATAATTAGAGAACTGCTGAAGTCCTGTGGGTGCTTAAGATCTCACCCTGTTCTAGAATGAATTGTTTCAGTAAGCATATTTTCATCATTCAACACTGTCTAGTGAGCCTTATACATGTATGCACGCAAGACATTTCCTTTAAACCTTACTTCTTTACTTTCATCACCTGCTCACAGAATACTACCTTGAAAAACAAGAAAAGGTGAAAAAACAACTGGTCAAATAAGGAACATTTTTGTAAAACTGTTTCACCACTACACAGCTTTTGATCTTGTCACATTTCAGTCATTTTACCGATGGAGGAGTAAACTAATCAATCAGAAATCCCTAATTCTCCTACTACACTATTGTTTGGTCTTTTTTAGAAAGATTCATATTCCTATTTATATTCTTTTAATGTTAGAATGGAGATCAGTACCTCAGTATTATTATACTCTTCGCTAGGCAAACTTTTCAATACAGCAATAATTCTTCCTTTATCCTTGCCTAAATATGAGATGAAATAGAATGAAATGAAGTGTAGCAGTATAGTTAGCACAGATTTTTCTAAAACATTCCAGGTGAGTTTTCCTTTGTTTTGCGCATCTGTTCTGAGAGAATGTTTCACTTCCTAGTACACATGAAATATTTGAAGTACTGAACTTTTGTGCTATGTCAGGAGTACACTGCATTGATGAGGAAGCTGCCTGAGGGGAAGTGGGTACCTAATTTTCTTATGTATTTGCGTAATATTTTTTCTTTCATGTAGGATAAGCCTGATATTTGCATGCATTTGTTGCTTCCTTAAAAGTCAAATTTAACGACTGAGGGGAGAGTTTGCACTTAAGACCCTCTTTTGCTGTTATGCTCAAGCACCTCTCTTGGGTAGCCAGCTGCACTTCCTCCAGCACTCTTAAGGGCGAAGCCTTCCGTTTGACCTTAGGGGACTTAATCTCAATTTTACAGCTTCACAATTGTAACTGCACTGGCTTGTGCACCTGGAAAAACTTAAAGGAGGAGAAAACTCTGAATTCAAGCACTTTCTTCTACTCCATTACTGATCCTAGAAGGGTATTACACTCCTAAAAAGAAGGCAAGATTTTGAAATTCCAGCCAAAGAGAACAGCCATTTCAAATTCAGACATTCTTCCAAAATTGTTCAGAAGATTTAACCACTATCTAAAGTTTTTTGTGACTATTTCCCCCCATGCATGCCCAGGAGATGCTGCATCAGTCCAAACATTTCCTACCATTGCTAAACACTAAATATTCTTCACATATTAGAAAATGGGGTAGAGAAACCTGTCCTGAATCTACCAATGGTAACTTATTTTGTGAAAGTAAATCGGGCCATTGTTTTCTGAAACAGTTATAAATAAATAATTTGTGAAATAGAAGAGATCTTAAGAACCTTGCTGCTGTTTTTTCTATAACTGAGAAATATTCTTCATATTATCTGGCAGGTCTTCTCATTCTGAAGATTTTAGATACAGTCCCTCACCAGTACCATCACTGACATTTCATCTAAATTGCAACCAGTGGATTTTTTTCCCTCCCTCTTTTAGGAACTTGTTTCTTGTCAAGTCATCCTGAAGAGTGTGTAGAAAATACTGAGATTAATCTGAGACAAAACAATACTCTGAGGAGTAGTCTGATCTGAAACACATTGTAGTCAAGGTAAATTTAAATTTCAGTAGCTGTAGAGGTTTTTGTAGCCAGGGATGATGTGTGTATCCCCTCTAACCTTGTCCCCCATCCCACTTCTATTTTATTAGCTGTTATTTTAATTCTAAAGTTATTTACCTTTTTTAAGTCTGAAACTAGAAGTATGGCAAAACTGAACTTTAATTAAATACATTCATGAGAATAAATTTCTACAGATGAAGAGTGTGGTGATATTTTTCTGTTTGATATTTGTTCAGTATGTATTACTGAGGTGTCTTGAGCAGGCACTGCAGTGCAGTACCATTCTTGGCACAAGACACATTATGGGATTATTTCGTCCTTTTGTCCAAGTTGTACATTGCTGGTGAAGAGCCAGTGTTTATCAGTCATGCATCCAAATTCTTTCCTTACTTAAAACCCAGTAGTAAATCTATTTTCCTGCATCATTCCTGAAAGGGGCATTGAAGACTTGGAGCCTGCCTTCCAGGACCATTTTGCTATAAGTTAGATGATGTATATTTATCTCCTAACTAGCAGTGTGTGTGGCGCATAGTGAAGTAAAAAGAAATGACATGGGGGTGTGTGAGGGAAGCAAGTAAGCAGGAGTGAAGGAAACAGGAATTAGAGCATTCCAATTGTCCATATTTGTAATGACTTTCAGAATAATAGAATCAAAGATTCATAGAAATATTTATGGTGGAAAAGAACCTT
Source organism: Polioptila caerulea (assembly GCA_013397295.1). Taxonomy (NCBI): domain Eukaryota; kingdom Metazoa; phylum Chordata; class Aves; order Passeriformes; family Certhiidae; genus Polioptila; species Polioptila caerulea. Next base: position 234,594 of record VYXF01005101.1, on the reverse strand, counting down.
AAGATTATCAAATCCAACCTAACACGACCCAATCCACTAAAAAAACATGTCCTTAACCACCAGTCTATAGGTCTTTAAATCCCTTCAGGGATGGTGATTTAAATACTTCCCTGGGCAGCCTGTTTCAATGCTTGATAACCTCCCAGTGAAGAAATATTTGCTGGTATTCAATCTAAACCTCCTCAGTACTACACAAGGCCTTTTCCCCTCATCATCTCACACACAGGAAGAGCCTGACACCAGCCCTGCCTGGGGTGTTTGGCTCATGCCACTGTCCCTTACAGCAGAGTTGTTCTCCCCCGTGCCTTCCTAGGTGCCAGATGCCATGTGCTGCCAAGATAGACATAAAAAGTGAGGGGGCTTGCCTTTTGCTAGGTGGAAGTCAGGAAGGCATCATAAGGCTGTGGGAGAGGGGAGCTGATGGAAGAGCCTCCTGGTGGCTCTCCTTGAAGGCTTGAAAACAGCAGCTGCAGCCCTGGGATAGGGCAGAGAGATGTGGGGCTTAGCTGGCCTGTGCCTCTATCTCTGCACCCCACTGGAGGCCAGGGAAAAATGGCAGGGATGGAGAGCAGGAGGAAAGGCCTGATCTCCTCCACACCTCCCAAGTGCTCAGTGTGAGGTGTATGTTGCAAGTGGTAGGCTCTGGCCTACCACCACTCTTGCTTGGGGCAAGAGCTTGTATATCCGCAACACTCTGCCCCCAAACACTCCCACAGTCACCACCAGCTTAGCCCAGTGTACTTGGAGGAGGTAAGGGAAGAAAGAAGAACTTTCTGGGGGTGTTCCCTGCTACCAATGCACTGACACTCTTGCACCCACTGTCCTAGGACAGGCTCCTGTGGAACCCGCAGCGCTGTGCGGCTGGGCAGGGGGAAGCGTCAGCAGGGGCTGCCCTTGTGCCCAGACCTACTGCTGTCTCCTATGCCAAAGCTGGTAGAACAAGCTAAGGGTCCTGATGGAGCCTGCATGCCTTATGTGTGCACCTACAGGGACCCTGGATGAGCTGTGTGCAAACAGAGGTCATAGACCTTCCTTCCAGGGTGACATCACAAGGATGAGACACCACCTAGCCAGGAAGGCAGATGCTCCCAAAGGGGCGAAGTCTGCTCCACAGGATGTTTCCATTTGTTGAGCTTTATTAAATTCCTTTCATTCAAATTCCTTAGCCTTTCCAAGTCCCTTTGATGGTATCACAGCCCTGTGATGTTTTAGCCATTGCACCATTTTGTATTATTTGTGAACTTGCTGGAGCTGTGCTCTGCCCACTGTCCACCACCTCAATGAAAATCTTAAATAATATTGACCCCAATCCTGACCCTTACAATACGATTAACTGGCCTCCAAATGGGTATTGTGTTATTGATTGCAACCCTCTGGCCCTGCATTAAGTTACTGAATGAATCTATTCCATTTGAAGAAAGCTTTGTTTGGTACGGTCTCAATGCTAATTTTGCATACCGAATAAATGTTTGGTGATGGCTAACTGAGGACTGCCTTCTGAGTCTTCAGTTACAACTTTTCTTTTTATGTTACTAGATTAGTATGGGAACTTAAACCAGTAACTTTTAGTTGTAGATCACAAGACTAATAAATAATATGCTGCACAAAGCTCTTTTTTTTAGGGTTGCAGTATCTTTGCATCTTTGATATCTCCCTTATTTGGGACGGTGGGAGAAGACCGGAAGATCTGCACAGTGTGTGGTTTGTCATGACTGTGCCCTATCTAGTTTTCTATACTGTGTGAGCCTTGTTGATTTGACTTTGTTTTCCTCTCCCTCTTTCCCTCCCCACATCAACCCTTTATGTATTCACAGTATAGCACAGGTATTTCTCCACTGTTTTTTGACACAAGCACAACTGACAGCAAATCAGCACTGGTGGATCAAATATGAATCAAGCAGTAGGCACGAACAGCTCTGCCTGCTGCAGGACTGCCAGGGAAAGTGTCAGTCTGAAGTGCTGTGTGACGAAAGTTCCTGCATTAAGACTCCCATTCCTCGGTTACACCTTTGCATTATGGACCCTCCCTTTTTACATAGTTATCCGTAAAGTCTTCTGCACTTTTCTTCATGTAGCTCAGTTGCACATTTTGGCCAGCTACAAGACAAATGTGGTATTAACCCTTTTCCCATATAGGCTGCTGCATGGTTCCCTAAAATCATGCTTCATTTTATAGCGAAGGGCTCATATTTTAACTCCTATGTGCTTCACAACAATAGAAGCAGAAAATGAACTTCTGATCATTTTGTCCGCTTCTAGCCAAGGTGCTGGGAAGCAGGAAAAGAGAGCTGCTGGGATTTAGAAAGAAAATTTCCAAAAAGATAAAAACATGATCTTCACTTTAAAATTATTTTTTAAATTGTCAACATATGTATCATCAACAAATATATAACAAAAATTCTCTCAAGCTATGTCAGGGGGTTTCAGGTTGGACATCAGGAGAAATTTCTTCACAGAAAGGTCTGTTAAATATTGGAATTCTCTGCCTGGGGAGGTGATGGATTCACCATCCCTGGAGGTGTTCAAGAAAAAAGTGGGCAGAGCACTCAGTGCCATGTTCTTGTTGACAAGGTGGTGACTGGTTCAAGTTTGGACTCAATGATCTTAGAGGTCTGTTCCAGCCTAAATCATTCTGTGACTCTGCAAACATACTGCAGGCGAACTGCCATCTTACTTGTTTATCCTCTTTTCTCTGCTGACATTCATGTCTCTGTCTTTGTATTTTTAGGTATAGTATTCTAGATTTGCTACTTGGGAAAGAAAAAAACCATGGCTTCCAGCACATCAAACCCTGCTAACCATTTGCCATACTTCTTTGGTAATATCACACGTGAAGATGCTGAGGAGTATCTGATGCAGGGGGGAGCAAGTGATGGACTATACTTGCTCCGCCAAAGCCGGAATTACCTGGGAGGCTTTGCTCTGTCCTTGGCCCATGGAAGGAAGGTTCACCACTATACAATTGAGAGGGAGCTGAGTGGCTCATATGCTATTGCAGGAGGCAAGTCACATGCCAGTCCTGCTGAACTCATCAGCTATCACTCAGGGGAGGCAGATGGCCTTATCTGTCTACTGAGAAAACCTTTCAACCGGCCACCTGGTGTTGAACCCAAAACAGGACCCTTTGAAGATTTGAAAGAGAACCTCATAAGAGAGTATGTCAAGCAAACTTGGAATTTGCAGGTAAAACTAGACTGATTTTGACATAATCTTAAACTAGGAGAAAAAGAGATTGCAGTGTTTGTTTCCAGCTGTTGCTGCTGCTAAGTATTATTTTCTCACAATTAAATCATAGCTGTTGGAGTTTTAACAGTGAGGGTTTTTTCTCCCCAGTACATGCAGTAACTTGGCAATAAGTGTAGCTTTTCTGAAATTTAAACCCTTAGAATTTCTACGATGTCCTGGACTAGCATAATCTTATCTGCCCCAGTACTAACATATGTCATCAGATGTGGACCAAAATTTAATACCTGTAATGAACAAGACACAGAAATTGTTTGTTTCATTGCTTTTAATTCTGTTTTTTTATGGATTGCTATGCGGACAGGCATGGTGACATGATGGTTTGTTTTACATCCTACTCTCCTGTTTGGCCTTGTTTCTTTGATGCTAATTTAGATTATGTCCAAACCAGAAATTGTTCCTGAAAGAGAACAGTTTCTATACTGCAGAGCACTGCCTATACATCTTCAGTGCCTATACATCCTTCCATGTGGAGGACAAGGTGTTGGATTTTTTCCTTAGAATGACTATGAAGAAGCCAGTCTTAACATGGAAACACTAGTGTAGGATGCTGCAAAAGGAATATTATTTCACCTTGAGATGCTATGAGTTACCTTTGTGAACTGATGAAGCTACACAAGGTTTCTAATCTCTTTTGCTGGTAGCAAGTAACCCAATGAATTCTGCTCTGTAAAATATAGGGAGCAACCCCCAAACTGAGAAAGCCTGAAACTTAAGCAACATTTTCTATAACTGCTGAGGTTCAGCGTGTCTTTTCTGATGAGCCTGAGCTCAATCTAGAGGGAAGTTGATGAACTCTGGTTAAACACTAGTGAAACTAGTGGGGGTTGCCCTCAGATTCTGGGACCGAATTAGAAGTGGTAGGTTGTAGACAAGGTTAGAAATGTCTAAGTTAATATTACTCCAAATAATTTACTCTAAAATGGGGACTGTTCTGTCTGGGAAAATTTGCATTGATGTCTTTGACATAGACATGCTGCAACAGCGCAAAGCACATTTAGTTTATTTTAGTACACTGCCATAGGATATGTAATTTGGAGGTATGTTTGAAATCTCAAACTGACACTAACTCTATTTAGCTGTCTCATTAGCATAAAAATATGACTTTATTTTAATTTTAAATGCTGATATATCCATGCTTTTATTTACTGGTTGATTTTCCTTCTTTTTCTCAGAGGTAACGGGAGAACTCTGTTTTTGTGATGTAAAGATTACCGTATGTTAGTTTCTGATTTAAAATCTTTATAGCAACCAGGCCTTGACACACAACAAATATGTGCAGATTTTGGATGTCCCAAAAGCAGTCACAAAAGATTGAGAGTCTACCTGTCATCTTTTTATTGCAGAAGATAGTGTGACTGTTTCACTGTGTTTTTACTACTGTCTAGGGGCATGCTCTTGAACAAGCTATCATCAGTCAGAAGCCTCAGCTGGAGAAGCTGATTGCCACTACAGCCCATGAGAAGATGCCATGGTTCCATGGGAGGATCTCTCGGGAGGAGTCAGAACACCGTATCCTTATTGGGTCAAGAAACAACGGAAAATTTCTGTGAGTTTATTTTTCTATGGTGTTGCTGTTTTCCTCCAGTGTTACTGTACAGCTCTTTTGAATGAATCTGAAATAAGACTGTGCCCTAAAGCATGGCTTATCCACAGTGAGGGCACACAGTTCAGCATAATTTACATGACGTGATGCTTCCTGCTCTAAGCAAGTCCCTCACTTAACTAAAGATGGAAAACTATAACAAAAGCCTGGAATACCTGCAGGAGTGTCCACTTGTGCCTACTGGAACCAGCCATGACCAGCCCAGGGCATTCCTTGGCCTTTGCAGCCCCACTGTCAAAGCCTGACCACCTGCATTTACCCAGCCTAATGATCTTTTGTTTTCTGAGCACAAATGTGTCATTAAGATAGACTGACAGCCAGCATCTTGTGAGGACTAGAGCCAGGGGTGTTTTTGGAGAATCCTCATTTGAAAAATACCAGTAATGTAACAGAGCTGTCTTTTGTCACTCCCATCCTCCACCCAGAAAGTATTTATATAATGATAAAAAATTAGACTTCAAAGTCATGGCCAAGTAAGGATCACTTAGAGTTGTATAATTTCTGAGGGAAATTTCATTACCTACCTAGGTAGTTTTCTTTGAAATTCAGCCTTTTTTGGCTTTTTTTAGAAGCAGTCCAAAGTGAAAACCCATAAGCGAGTTCTCGAAGGATATGCTTCTTCAGTACCAGCTCTTCACTGATTTTCTGTAATTTTGCCATACTAATTGCTAACGTGGGTACAACCCTTGCATTTTTCCATGTTTCAGTCTTAGTTGACGTGAACCAGTAACTCTTTTAAATCCTATTCCCAGTAGAGTGAATTCCTACAAGGTCTTAACCACAAATACTTTGACTGTAATGACATCTCATTTCTTTTACTCTCTTTTCTTCCCTCAGTCCTTGATTTTTTTTTGTGTTTTATATCCACTCTCACCCAAGTAGCCCTGCATGCNATCCAAAGGGACATTTACCCAGTTGCTTTTGCTGCCATCTGTAACAAAAAATTGATTATTACAGATTAAGATTTTGTTTTACTTGTAGTAAAAAAAACCTGTTGGACAAGTGTCCTGGTTTAGGACCAACCTAGGACAACAAGTTACAAAAATTTGAGGAGCCATGTATTTCTGTCCCCTGCATAGCAGTTTGGAGGATTTGATGAACATAGCTGCTGTTACAGATTACCAGCCCAGCATCACCACACAGCGTCTCCTTTCTCTTGACCTGTGATTTTGCTGGTTTCTTTTCCTAGTTTTTAAGAGAAAAGGTCCAGTATTCAAAATAAAAATAAATCCTTTCTTTTAATGACAATTTTATTACTAAAAATATATTGCTTTTTCGCTTTCTGTTTTAACACCTTACCAAACCAACTTTGTATCAGCTGAGTCATGATGTTGATCATGTATTTGCATGCATCATGTTATGACAGTTTTTCCAGTTTGCCCCAGGCACACATTGGATTCCCTGTGGCCTGGGTACTTCTTTTTGGGGCAAGGGTGGGAGGGGAGGGCACAGGGGGAAGAAAACTATAGTTTTTCTTCAAAGAAACGGGTCCATTAGCCAGCACTTCTAAACAACAGGGATAGGTTTTGGAGTAAGGGAGTGAAATTTTTTAAGAGACTTAACATTTTCAGCCTCTTTTATAAATACTGGTCTCTTTTCAATTTTTGTAAGCATGCCTACTGCTTTGACTGGAAATATTTTCCCAGCGTTTTCCCATGTTCCTTAAAGATGGCCTAGGAGGCATTTCTGATGCTGTTTGCAGTGACATGCTTAATGAGTTCTGGGGGAGTATTTACACCTTCACCCATGGACTGGTTATGTCAATGGATCCATATTTTACGTAGTTTTGATGGAATTCAGGTGGCTGCTTTCATATCAGGGAGAGAAACCCGTATGAGAGAAAATGCTAATTTTGAGGCTCTGTTTAAACCATGAGAACTGCCACTGGAGCTTAAATAATATGAACTGCTAGTGTGTTGATCTTGGGTCTCTCTTATTTAGGACTGGACTGTTTACTTCTTCATCTGTAGGATGCTTTCTGATGTATTAATTGTTCTTGCACAGACTTCGCATCTGGCTGTTTCAGAAGGTAGTAACCACTCAGCTGCCATTTGCTCCTAGGGTCTCAGGGAATACTCAGGGAGAGAACTTCATCTACCCCACAGTTAAGTTGCCAGTGCAAAAAGAGAAATAATATGTTGTTCATTTGTGTTGAAATCAGTTATTTTATATTCCTGAGCAATTCTAGCTCTCAGACCCATAAACTTAAAGGCTCATCAAAAATAACAAAAGAACTGTCTAATTCAGAGAGGTTTATCACTTTCTGCAGTGGGTTGCCTAACGTGGGCTTGCTGGGCAGGGGTTGAGAAATAAACCACTAATTTCTGGCTAACTGAAGCAGAAGAAGCAAAACCGTTGAGTGTGAGAGTTTTAATTGTTTTGCATTTCCAGCACAGACATCACATAGTTTTACTTACCCAGCAGCAGTGTTTCTGAGAATATTCTGAATATCTGTGGATTGAAGGCTTTGATGCTGTGACTGTGAATTATTGTTTTTTCTAACACTGGTCAAGATAATCAAGCCCAGTTGCTGACTGAAAGGTAAAATGTTTAAACATTTAAGATCTAAGAGATGTTTGCTTGTTGAAGTAGGAATTGGAAACTGGGAACAAAGAGAGGAGCTAGATTTTTGAAGAGATTAGGTACTCTGAGGTTATTTAACAACTCCACAAGTGAATATTTGTATGTGGTACTTGTATGTGTTTATTATGGAGAAAATAATAAAGGCTAGAATATTTCTGTATATTTTTAACAAGGGTCTCCAAAACTTCATTACACCAGAAATTTGCTATCCATCTGACCTACCTACCTTGAAACAAAATTCAGTACAGCAATCTGTTCAATAATACAACTAACTTATATATTTCTCCAGCAATGCTTTGCAGCAACACAAGATTATCAAATCTAGACTTATTTTTAATGGTTTAAATATGGAAACGGTAGAAAAGCTTCCTGACTGCAGTTCAAAATATCATGAATAGCAACATAAAAGCAGCACTACAATGCATCCAAGGAAGAATTCTAAGCTAAATGTGGACCAGAGAATTTTCAAAGATCTTTTTAAAGTTTTTTTCATGGCTTAAAAGTTAATAAAGTATGTATGCTAGAGAGTGCCAAAAACCAAATACAGAAACCATGTAATGAAATGTTCTACCTCTTCTGTGAAGAATGTTTATGTCAGGTTGCCACTCCAGGCATGAACTTCGGAGGAAAAACAAAAGCAGTGGAAGAGAAGAAAGATATATCTAAAATTATCTGAAAAGAAACTGAAAATAGAGAACTTTATGTCTGAAGTTCCACTTAACTTCACTAACACTATTTTACATTCAATATTGGATAAAGTCTCTTGAACAAACTTCTGGGGTTTATTACATTTTGCCTGGTAGGGAACATTGATCATAGATCAAACTATTAATATTGGTAATACTTTTATTAATATTGTAACAGTATTTTTATTAATAATGCATCACGAAGTATTTGTAATATTGTTGATATCTATGTGGGTTCATGCATGCATATGTGGGAGAGTGGAAAGATTAATTATAACTTTGCTAAAAGCAAACAGCAGAAGAGTTAGTTTTCTATGTAGTTGCACACATGAAATACCTCTGGTTTGTGGTAAGGGTAGGCTTATCTTGCCACCAGTAAAGACCACTTAAGTTATGCATGCATGTGATCTTGCATGTGTGTTAAAAACCAGAAGTTCTGAAGTTGGAGGAGGATAAAGAATAATTAGAAATACTGGTTAACTTAAAAATTCAATATCCGGCAAGTGTGAGTGAAGGCATTGCAGATTAGCAGTTTAGTCTACATAAACTTTTTACATTTGTTCATAGCTTTTTGTAGTTCACATGAAATATGAACAGTTGTGTAAAAGGAAAGTAGAAAACTATTTTGGTGTCATATGAGTGTCTTCAGCATGTAATGAGAGTATTAAAGAGGACAAATCTAGTTTAGACTATTATAATACTCAATAATATGCCACATCATGACATTCCATGACAACTAGAAACTAAACTGTCTCTTATGTGTCACAGTAGTTAATACTAGTAATGGTATTTCAAAATAATAAGGTTTGAAGTGCAGTTGTCTGTAAGAGTTTTCTTGTCTTTTGTCTGACCAAAAATTTCTGTTTCTGATATATGCAGCAATATATATTTAAATTAATTTTGCTGCCTTCCTCTAGGAGTTTGCTGCTACCAGACCACATACTGAACTAGGTCATTTTTCTGACATTGTAGAGAGTTCTTTAAATAATTCTATCAGTATTAAGTTTGTATCCATAAAAGGAATTGGACGTGTTGACGTTATAGAAGATGAAAACAATCATATTAAATGTGACCTTAATTCAGGGATATTAATGATGAAGTTCCTCTTGAAAGTGCCAAGCAGTTGCTAGGCATAGACGACCTTAAAAATTTTTCAAGATAAATGATAATATTATCATTATAATAGGTGGTGCTGTCTGCTGGAGGTGCTGTCTTCCTCTCCACAGCAGCCTGGATGATGCCCATGACTCTTTGGGAGGGCTTTTTACTGATCTTCAGTTGGTGCATGTTGGGCATGCAGACCAGCGCAGCAGGGCTGTGGCTTCTCAAGATGGGCTCTGCGCTGGGTGCATCAGCAGCCGAGTGGGTCTGAGGTGTGAAGAAAAGCTGTGATCTAACTGAGATAGCTGTACTGAGAAGATACCCTATTTCAGGTGCAGTTTTACTGCAGAGCTGTTTGTTAGGGGCTTGGTGAAACATGGGGTATTTTGCTGCCAGGGTGAAGTCAACTAAATAGACTAATTTGATGGAATCCTTCTCACAAAAGTATTTTGTAACTGTGCAGCAGACTCACGGGGAGATTACTTTTTAGGTTCCATTGTAGATAGCAGTAGTGTGAAGCTGAGATATCTCCTAAATTCTGTAGTGTTCTGACATTTCTGAAACAGCTTTGAATGTGTTAGTGAACAGGGAAGAAGAAATGATGCAAATGAAGACAGCAGTCAATCCCTTTTGCCCTTTATATAATTCTTTTACAGATGGCACCAAGTTCATTTCTTATTACCCTCAAAGTTGGAACATATGCGATGTGCGGCAGATCTTTGAAGTGATAATGAGTAGCCATGTTATTACCAGCATTACCAGAGAGATGGTCATGAGGGCAGCACAAGCAGGGAATGGCTGGAGCTCCATCAGCAGTGGGGAATGTCAATATCTCTGGCATCAACAAAGCTGTAATTGCTAAGAAGGCAAAGCAATGCTGAGAATAAAATTTAGCATGCCTTTGGATTCAGGAGCAAGAATAATTTCACACCATTCCTAAAGCAAGCATTTTGCTCGTTTATTTTCTTCATAACTCTCCACTGCATAATGCTGCGACTTCTGTTTTTTTCTACACAGTCAATGAGGCATGTTGTAATAGCAATTTATTTCTTTGACCCTCAGGGATATTTTTCTTTAGAAAGAAAGAGATTGCTTGGGTTTTCAGATGGAAACAGAAAAAATTGAGACATTGTTCTTTTTGCTTCCAAGTGAAAATACCAAAGGAAGGAATGGATAGCTATTTACACCGTCTGTAGTAATGCTCCAAATTGTTATTGGTTGCTATCTGGGTTGCACTCCCAAACCCAAAAGTACTCAAACATACATTGCATGAAATATAAAATCAATACCTAAATATTCTCTGAATTGCATCAGGTAACGATTTGAATTTCTACATTCCATATTCTACTGTTTTAAAAATATATGTCATAAAAAATCTAGATACCTTGGTACTTGTCTAGGTAGCTATGTAGTCAAAACTGTTCTCAGGGAAGTTCTTCATATTTCTCATTAATCTCAGTGGATGAAATTACAATGTTGTTTATTTACTGGTGTTTATTGTCTTTATGTTTTTCCTCTGTACTTTTGCAACTCTCTGCAATAGCATGAAATGGAAGATCAGGTGATGCCTCATTGCTGGCTCCCTTACTTGCCAAAATTTTTAAATTAAGGCTCTTTTTAGCAGTTTTTTATTGAAAAGCAGTAAATATTGTGTTTGATTTTCATACTTTAAAACAGAGAGTGCATTTGGAATTTTGAATTTTTTCTCAACACTCTGAAAATTTTTACTTTTCATACAAGGAAAGTTCTATGTATGTAGAGAGCTCCCAGATCTGATGTGAAGGCCCTGGATAATACACGCAACACCATCAAGAAGATGTGAAGCTTTTATTTCCATTCAAAGAGGTTTACAGCCTTTTAATTTGAACTGCATTTGCCTTTCATTCTATTTTTTTACAGCAACTGTTGACATAGAACTGAATACTGTTACCCAGCTGCAGTTCTGGAGGCTTAGCCTAATCTGGATAGCCTTTACCACAGTCTGCAAAACCAAAATGAAATTGTGAAACGTGGCTTGGGGCAGTCCATGTCAACCAGTAAGGGTTCTGTTTGCCAAAACTATGACTTAGGGTGTCAACTCAATGCACTTTATACTTCTGCTTTTCAGACATATTTGGGAAGATGGGAGTATCTTCTGGTTTCATGTTTTGTAGGGATCCAGGCTGTGTACCTCCTGATTTCATCTTTTGTAAGGATCTAGGTTGTGCTGGAGTTGACTGACTACAGTTTAAAAACCACCTACTCCATAACCCTAAGGAAACAAGACTCCCCCTGGAACTGGATTAATCCTGTGTTAGAATGGAGGTGTTTTTAGGATGTGCAGTGGTAGAGCTGTCTGACAGAAGTTAGCATGACTCTGAAAGCAGATGGCTCCAGAGTTGTGTAGCTGCTGGGTTACAGGAGGGAAAAGCTCTGAAATGCAATTACAACCTTATAAACCCTAAATCCTGCACTCTTCAGAGTGATAGAGCTGTTTGGATCTGTGCCACCGTCTTCAGAAATCAGGACTTTCCCTTCCCACGGGTGCCTGTGCTCTCAAGAAATGTTTACAGTACCTCTTGTCAGAGTAACACCTCTTGCAAATGAGAATCAGTTTCAGGAGAATTGAATTGTATTGGAGCCTCCATTTCTTGCTGTGAAACATGAAGGGTATTTGCTACTGAGAAACAATCCATTGCATTTTTATAATCTTATTTGTACTTTATTCTGAACAGAAGCCTGATCACAATGAAATGCTATTTGTTTGTGTTTTAGAAAATACTTTTTTAAGCTTTGTTTGCTTAGAGCAGGTTAGAAGACAAAATAAAAGTCACTTTTCATTTTAGCAGAGCCTGTTGGTCTTCACTGGTCAGTCAGCACAGGAAATCAGCTTGCTGAGAAAACACCTACATGCCACGAAGAAACCACAATGTGTTTCAATTTGCTTTTGAGACTTATGCAAGTTACTTTGGTTTCAGAAAACAAAAAACTGACCCTACTTCCCTTTTCTTTTAGACAATATCCTGTTCACATCTTGGGCAACAAGAATCACTCTGCTTGAAAGAAAAATGTGCATTAGTAATTCAGACAAAACACAGTTTACATCAGCCTTGAGAGAGTCAGCTGAGAGGAATAATTTAATACTTGCTTCTGCAATCTCCTAAGATATAACCGCAAGTACTAGTGTTGCACCAGCAAACCTTCTTAGCACCTTAGTGAGAAATTACTGCTATAGTTCTTTTCAAGGATGTTCAAAAATTTGAGGGAGACTACGTAGATTTCTGTGGACACCAGAACAAGAAATGTTTTAGTGCTCCAGAATCTAGACTTTTCATTAAAAAAAAAAAAAAAGAAAAAAGAAAAAATGCCAGACAATTTTATTCTAACTCTGTTGCTGTCACACTGTCAGCTGTAAGAGAACATCGAACTTGACTGAAAGAAAAAGCTGTCTTTCCAAACTCAGAAATGTTGCACCAGCTATGATGGAGCTAGTAACAAATTCCTATCTGCTCTGGGTCCAGTCATCAGAAAACTCTGGTCTCAGTGTCAGCTAGCCCTGAGTACACATAAAACAACTCTGTCATGCTTTATAGACAACTCAGAGGGCACTCACAGGTCTCCTGGAAGAAGGAGATCATCCTACCTATGAGTTTTAGGCAAAGTTTTTGTATTGTATTTGGTGATCTCTCTACAGTGAAGTTTAGATGAGATATGTACACTTCAATACCATGAGAAGGTTCATATGAACTTTATGTGAAATCTACAATAAAACATTTATGTCATTTCTGAAATTATAAGAATTAATGATTACAGAAATATATTAATTTATTTAAATTCCCAACCATACAACAAGCTCTTTCAAACACAAAAGTTTTGTCTTTTCACATTATATTATTTTAGTATTTTAACTTCTGTTCTTACTGTCATCTCTGTATTTCAAAATAAAATCTACAAGAGAGGTAAGGCAGTGCTGCAGAAGCTTTAAAATGCATATTTGCCCAAAGAGTGCTTTATGCAGTGTACAGTATTCTGTAACAGCCTAACAGTGCCTTGGATCATTGATTTTTTTGTTTTCATCTGTTGCCTTTTTGGAAGAAAAAAAAAGAGGAACTTTAAGAAATTTATCTGAAAATCAGCTACACTAAGAAATAACTGAAAATCTTAACAAAATGTTTTCAGAAGTTGTAGTTCTGATTTTTTTATAATTCAAAAGCTTTAAGGAAAGGGTGATTAAAAAAGAATGCTCATTCCTGGTAAAGTGTAACCCTGAAAAATCTTTCTTATTTTTACAGTATCCGAGAAAGGGACAGCAATGGTTCCTATGCTCTGTGCCTACTGAATGATGGAAAAGTACTGCACTATCGTATTGACAGAGATAAGACAGGAAAGCTCTCCATACCAGATGGAAAAAGATTTGACACCCTTTGGCAGGTCTGTTAAATTTATATCACGTGGATATCTGTCATCACATTTCCATATAACTGACCAAGGCAATATTGTTTAATTTTACCTTGTGATAACAGCCTTTGGCTAAAACCAACATGTTTTGGCAGGTTGTCATATGTTTCCAACATTGTGTTGTTTAAATACATGAAGAAAATACATGTTAATGTAGAAAGCTATGTGAGTGTGGAGAGCTTAATCATTTTTAAATGTGATGCTGCAGCATAGCCAAATTCAAAACTGTGATTAATTATTCAGTTAGATGAACATTCTCTAGAACTGTAGTCCATTTGCTTTTGCAAGTAACCATTTTCAATAATGGATGCTTGGTTTCGTCTTTTGTTAATGTCCTTTATGACAGCAACCAACAGAATTCAAGCAAGTAAAAAAAGAGGATGGTTTAAGATGTTGCACACATAATGCAGTCTTTAGCTTTGAAATTCTCCACCTTCAAGTCTGCTAAATCATGGCTTGCTGAGGCTTACCACCAAAATATGCCTGAACCCTGGTAAAGATTAAGCAATTAAAAAGCAATTAAAAAGTCAGTCCATAGCTGACTATGCCATAGTTGATACTAAAACTGAATACGGGTGAAATGATTTTGTAAACTGAAAATACTAAGGGAATTGAAATCCCTACAAAAATGTCTTATGTCCTCTTGCTTAAAAATCCATTAAAATGAGTAAAAAGTGAGTCACAGATCTAAAATATGAATCTTTCCTTTCATATATTAATTCTTAGCATTTTTGTAAATATCCTACATATTTCTTTCCTGATGTCACTGGAAATTTTAAAGCAGCTCTGCTATCTTACAATTTTTGTGAACATGTCTGCAACTCTTATGCTCACAGACCTTCTCCTTTATACCTAAATGGAAAATAGCATTTAAAAATGACATGGAGAGGACAATACAGGGGCATAAATGACCACAACTGCTGGTGGCTATACATTTATTAACTGTGCACATCCCATTGAAATTCTGAGGTCCAAAGAAAGCCTTGCATATTTGGGTAATTCTTACACAGTAATCCCAAAATATAAAAAATAAAAAATAAAAATAAAAAATAAAAAATAAANATAAGCTGTTGATTTTCAGAAATAAAAAATAAAAAATAAAAATTAAAAAAAGAGAGAGAGGGAGAGAAAGTAGGAACTCAGAGACATAAAAATAAGTGATTTGCTCAGAGTTACAAAGCTCTTTAGTAGCAGAACCTGGAAGGGAATACTGACCTTGCAAATCCAGTTCTGGATCATGTTGAATATTTGTCCACAAGGTTACTTCAGGAACATGCACCCCTGCTAAACAGAAATAAAGTAAAGAACATGTGCCATATGCCAAAAGACCTGTCATATGCCAAGGTCATTTGTTGTAATATATATCAACTATTGTACATATGCACACATTTCTAAAGAGATAATATATTTAATGATACTACTCTCCTATTTTCATATATTTTTGTCGCATTATTTCTTTGGTTTTTCTCCCCTCTTGTTCTGCTAGTTAGTTGAGCATTATTCTTACAAGCCAGATGGATTATTAAGGGTTCTTACCGTTCCTTGTCCACAACATGGCTCAGAAAATGGTGAGTTATTCCTATTATTTTTATGTTTTAAAAGATATTATAATTATGACAAATATTTGTGAATTTTTTCCTCTTGCCAGATAGGTGGGTGCAGATTTTCCACTTTTTCAAATGAGATAATAGCTGCCAGACTGTGCATGATGGAGGCAGATCCTGTAGCTTAAGGCTACCAAATCAAGTTACTGCTGGGTCTAAATTATTGTGAGATCAGAAATGTGCTTTGCTGCTCAAAGTGGCCGTGTGTGTTACTCGGACCACAAACACAAACAAGGAGGTCTTCCCAGCCCTGCTCCAGTGGTCCATACTCCAAGCTGAGGCAGGCACAGCAGCAGTGCTGCCGCAGGGATTCAGGCTGGGTGCAGTGAGTCGTGCACCCAGCAGGTGAGTTCCCATGTTGGGGGGAGCAGGGCAGAACAAGGCACTGGCTGCACCCAGCACTGAAAATGGGGTCAGAGAGGCATTCCTTGATAACTTGTGGGAAAGGAGGAGAAGACCTAGGGAAGAGTGTCAGTGTGCTTTTTATCTTGTCTCTTCTTTAATGTCATGTCACACCAAAGAGACCTTGTCCTTCCTCTTGCCCTGACTGAAAAGGGAAAAGAGATGCATCTGACTGATCTATGTCCAACTTGTGCTCTTCCACAACTGGTTTCCTCTCTCTGGGGCCACCTGCCATCATTCTAACTGGATAGCAGTGCCTTGGTGAGAGGATATAGAATAATAGAATATAACCATAGAACCATTTAGGTTGGAAAAGACACTCAAGATCATCAAGTCCAACCCTTAAGTTTTTACTTTTTCCATCCCTTTGATTCACTGCACACTTTTTCCACCATTATTTTCCTTCTCCTTTGAGTCATTTAGGCTCTGCACTTACTTCTGTGTCTGTGGCTGGAAGTACAAGAGTCTACTGCATACAAGAGACAAAAGCAAATATGTCCAAGGGAAATATTGTAACATGATCTAAAAATTAGACAGTTGGTCCTCTCTGTAAAACTCTGTGTTCTTGCACAAATTTCTCACCTTGCTCAGTATCATTTTGCATTTTATTCTTTTGCAGATAATCTTGGGTTTAATACTCATTCTTCTTCTGGAACATTTCCTAAGGTAAGTGGAAGTGGTGGTATAGCAATAGCATTCATTTGAGAAGGATTACAGTCACATTCTGTTCTGGGAATCCTAATTCTTGGGTATTATTTCATCTGTCAGTTTATTTTCCTAGGGTTATATTCAGTGAGCTGAAAAGAACTTAACGTATTCTATCATGGTATTGCTTTCATCAGTGTTTTGGATGTGCTAATCATAATTTAATTGTGTGAACTTCTTTTATATATATAATGACTGAGAAAAAACAATATTTTACATAGGCAAGGTGCCTCATTGATGGTCATATTCTATAATGATTGCTTCAACACTAGGAGGAGAGATACCACATTGCTTATGTTGGTCACCTTGAGAATCTGCTGGCTGAAGCAGAAATGGAAGTTCAATTTATTTTCATATTTGGTCTGTGCAGTTAGCATCAGACTTTGCACAAGGGTTTCATTTCTTGTGCACTGCATTAGGGGTGATTCTTTCATCCACTCCATGGAGAGTGAGCAAGCCCACCTGTTATTATGATTACCTAAGTTCTCAAAGACCATTGACTACAGAAGCCACCTTAAGTGTCCACAGAATCACATAATACTGTCCTGTTCAGTGTAGTTTTTTTCATCTGAAATAGGGAGTTAATTTTAGTCATTTTCCTGCATAACTTAATCGTCTAAGTCATTATCTTGATGCAGTCCCATATTATAGAAAAAAAATTATTCAAATAAGCAGTTACCTCTATTTCAATACAATTGACTCCTAACAGGTCTGTGAACCACTCTCATACATTCACTTCTGAAAATCAGGTACTTTTTTAAGAAATTGAAAATTAAGCAANGTTCTTTTTAAATTAAAAATATTTTTAAATTATTACTTCTTTATAATTAATAATTAAAATATTTTTCAAATTAAAAAGAATTTAACATAAAAATACTGCCTTGAGGTTTGGATCTGTGCCAGTTACAAGGATATCCATGAAGTTTAGCACGCAAGACCACATGTATATCATCTCGTATACATGCAGTTGTAGAGATAGGGCAAACACGTTCAGTGTATACTGAATATATATATACACACATACTGTGAATGTTTCATAATACCCACAGAAAAATTCACAGTATAAGTGTAAATTTAACTGCTATTGCTAAAGACTTGTCATGATATCTAAAAAGAAAGCCACCAAAGCTAAGTGAGAGTGCATATTCTGCAAATAGTCTACTAAAACATTTTACAATAAAAAATAATACAATATTTGACATTTTGAACTTCTTAGAACTGAAATCCGAATTTTGTGTTTTCTTTGGGACTTTTTATAAATGATCCTGTTAAATTACTTTCTTGTAATATAAAAATAGAAAATGGAAAATTTTAAATAACTATTACTGCTTATGGAGCTCAAA
The DNA here is from genome assembly GCA_013397295.1 of Polioptila caerulea. Taxonomy (NCBI): domain Eukaryota; kingdom Metazoa; phylum Chordata; class Aves; order Passeriformes; family Certhiidae; genus Polioptila; species Polioptila caerulea. Next base: position 216,884 of record VYXF01005101.1, on the reverse strand, counting down.
GACTTAATATTTCCAGGTTCTCACACATTAATATTTTTATGCAAAAGCAGTAACTCATGAAGATCTTTAATATGCCTGAAATACAATTATTCATATAACACAGAAACAAAAAATAAACCAGCCTGAAGAGAAGGAATACAATCACAAACATACATAATACAAACACAATCGTATGTGGAAGATGTACAATCTGTCTTCATATTATTTACACCATAATAATGAACATTTAGGAGTTTCTGATATTTCTAGTATACTGCATGGGGTGTTTTTATTTATGAAAAGCATTGCCAAAATATGTAAATTGGAATAGTGAATTTTTGAATTGAGTATCAAAATAATTGTGATGAATTGGAGAAATGTCCTGGGAAAAAAAAAAAAAAAGGTGAGGCTCAGTAGAAACTAGAGCAAGATATTGCACTTTTGATAGTCAGCTATATAAATCACAGAATAGCTTTTCAGAGGATGTTACACCTGCAATGAATCAGAATGGGAACAAGGATGATCAACCACCATGCTGGTAGAGGAAGGGGAAACATCGATGTGTTTCCAGCTTGATAAACACAGGCAAGGTCTCAACTGATAGCCTTTCATCAGTTTTTGACACTGCACTGAAGCATATTGTCTGGCAGGAGATAATCCAGAGCAAGGCACCAGGAATGATCATGTCTTGTGAGAAATAATTGATTATAATAAAGAAGAAAAGCGAGAAAGTAGAGGAACAAAACATAATGGCCATTTCTAAGCAACAATCTAATACTGGTACTTCCATCCAGATCAATATTTTTTTCATTTTTATATATATTACAGCCTAAAATACAGTGGTGCTATTACAAAGTCTTAGTAGGATAACATGCACAAATCTAAAGTTGTTTTGAATTTAAGAAGGTGCATGAAATGTAGAAAGACCTGGTAGAGGATATGCAAGGCAGACTGTGCAAATGATTTTTCTGTAAACTGTTGGTTATAAGGGCTTGGAGTAAAATTTACATCAGGGATGTAAATCTATGTCATACTTGTCAGTATTTGCTATTCTTTCATAGACAAATTTGGAGTAACAAAATCCTTAAGTCTGGACATATCCTTTTTAGTGATACTTACATGCTCCCTCTGCAAAAGAAAGGACTTTATGCTGAATGTCTGTATTTAGCATAAAGTCTAATAAATAATTTAGCATAAAGCTAATTTTCCATGCAGAACATGGAGAGTTGCTTGTTCTTGCTTCTCCCAGAACACACATGGATTGGGATGTTTCTTGCCTTTCACCAGAGGATCCTAGGTTTAAGGTGATTTTGACCCCTTCCATTTTGTAAATTACTTTTTTCTCCCTGCAATTAATTTCATCCCAGTATATCTTTAAACTGGCAGAGGAGCTTTTGAAATTAGTCTTTAGTTCAGTTCTCCAGCTGATGACGTTATAGTGAAACTGCCAAATTCTGGCCATTTCCTGAATTCTCGTCTTAACCTTTCTCAGTATTTTGTTTAGTCACAGTCTTTCAAGTGGTAATAATAGACCTAAACTTTATCAGTACAGCCTAACTGTAACTAGTTTCTGTGCCTGATGAAGTATTCATCTCAACCTGCATTTGTAGGTCTAATACAAATATGTGCTTTAAGCATTATTACCATCACTACAGATGGCTGCTTACTCAAGTTCTGGGAGATACTCTTGTTGAAAAAGTATAATGAGAACCACGCTCAGCTTGTGCAAAGGAGTGCTTGACCTCTTAGAGAATGTATCTATTGCAAAACTATGGCCAAGTAGTACTTCATGTTTCATTTATTCCCAATATGGAAAAATAATTTCATGAAGAGAAAATAGGTGACTCATTAACCTTTTTCAATATGCAGTATACTGATTTTTTATGTTTCACAGCTATGAAGAATGTCAAGTGTCAAAAAGCTTTCCGTTCTTCCAGCAGCAACAGGGACCACATGGCTATCCTTGGTGTCATGAAACAAAAGACATCTTTTAATGTGAAAACAGACATTTTCTTTTAAAAGAAAACTAGGAAATATACCAATCCTATCAATTAAAAAACCTTTTCATAAAATAAGAAGCCCAAATGGGCTATTAAAAAGTTCAGAACTTCTAAGTGAGTTCAAAGGCTGTTTAAAGTGACTGAGAATGTGGCTCAGATAATTGTTTTAGCCTCAACATCAGTCTCAATGTTTGAACAATAAGTGTTCCATCTCAGTTTCTAATTGTCAGGTATGATCTCTCAGTGACCTCTAGAAATGCTTATTTGTCACATTTAATTAAGTTAATGTGTCCTTGTAAAATATATATTCATGTCTTTTAAAAAGAACATAAGTGCCTGTGTAAAATGTAAAGCCTGTTCCTTTTTGTTTGGAATTAATATTACCTTATGTGCTTTCTGCTTCAATAATGACATTGTTTGTTATATGAACAAGCTATGCTTAAAATTTTGCTCTATATGTTAGTCATATTTCCAGAGACAAAAGTTATCCACCCAATTCTAAATAAGTTTGGGGGTCGGAGCAGGGGGACTGAAGTTCAGTGACAGAGGCAGGAGAAACATACAACATACTCTATAAATAAAGATCTGGACAAAGGGCAGTGAATTTGAATCTAAAATCTGCCTTGAGGTATGTCTAGAGGTTCAGGATGGTTTGACAGTAATATAGATGAAAGAAAATTTACTACTAAAATTTCCTGTACTGCATTTGTTTGATGCATCGTATGTGTACAGGGACATGCAACAGAATGTTTGGGAGTGTTTTGTTCTTTTAGAGTGTTTTTGTTTTGTGAAATACCTTTAGCTATTTTCATGACACATTTACTATTCCTCTTTGACATTGTGGTTTCTAGAGTTGGGCAGGAGGTGGAATTATCTCAAGACTCAAATCGTACACGTTTCCAAAGGCTGGCAGCAAAAAGGTGCCTCATATACTTTTTTTAGGTTTTTGACTGAGTTAAAAATACTTAAATGACTAATTTCACTCTCTTCTCCCCTTCTTTTTGCTTGCTTTCTTGACTACTAACAATTAGATTGTGATGATTTTGTAAGCTTTCTGCATCTATCCTAATCATCTGCATAATTATGAGTTTGATTTTATAACTGAAGCAATGGGTTTGAAGAAGTTTTAAAAATAGAGGGACTCTTTTTATTTAATTTCTGGCATACCAAAATAATGCAGACCTCATTATTTCTGCAAATGAAATGTAAGTGGTGAAATATTTTTCAAAACCACTCAGTTATAGCGGAACAAAATTATATTTCTACTGTCCTTCCTAATCAGAAAATTGTCTTGCTTACACAATTATGTTATTACTGAGCACATTTAGGGAGCAATAAAAACAACACAATACATACTCACATAACCTATGTGCAAAAATCTTGTTATGCAGTCACTTAAATTTAGGCAAGTGTAAGATGTTACAAGACCAAGCAGAATGGGAAAATTAGCAAGATGCTAGGGAGCCAAGGGGACCCCAGCCCTGCCCTAGTGAAAATGCTCTTGTATGGCCAGAAAATGGTGCTGTCCAGTAATTGATGTAGTTCTGAAGCACGTAGCTATGAGTTTCTTTGCATGCGGAGAATAATACATATGCCCCTATTCGATCCATGAATCTCTCTTTATGTTTATTGATTTATTTCCAGTTGCTCTTCAACAAAAATGAGCAGGCATGAAAAGCTCTAGAGGTATGCAACTGTTCAGAGTGAAAAGCTGTGTTTGATATACACTATATTTGATAATCCTGGTAAATAAGAAATACTCTTTTCCTACAGCTTCAGTTCACTTTTGTGCTGAAGTACCAACAGCTGTTGCCAGCTGTTTATCCCTACAGGACCCACACCTCTTTCTCAATGTGTGTTTGTCATGTATGAATACAGACACAGTCTCACAATCTGCTCTCAACCATCTGAAGCAACCAATGCCAATCTGTCACACATTTTGGGTCGATTCAGATAAATGTGTGGGGTCTGAACTCTCTAGACATGTTTTTGGTCTGTTAACCTGGTAAAACCTGTGTCTTGCTCTGGTCACTTCCTGCTGTCAAATACCTATTTCCTGCCTTCTGGGCAACATACACAGAGTAGAGACTCAAGTATATTGGCAGAGTAAAACAAATCATTTAAGATAATAATTTCAGAAACCTGATTTGATCACCATTTACATGTACTTTACCCTGAATACTCAGACCCACATCCAACTGCCAGATTTTAGACTCTAGACAAAAGCTGTGCTCTGAACAATTCAAAGATTTCCATTCTTTAACCCCAACAAGCAGAGTTTACTTTAGGCCTGGTTAATTGCTTAATTACTTCTACTTTGTCAAAAGCTTTCAGACAGTAAACCAGAAAAATAGTTTATTTTATTTGTTATTTTATATTTATTCATTCTTGGGATTTTTTTTTAATTTCACAAATGCACTATTTGTATTAAATTCTAGGATCCAGATCAAAATTTTTCGTTCTGTTTTACTAGTGTAAAATTGTCAATTTAGACACTTTAAGTGAAATCCTGCCACCTAGTGACAACTGAGATGCCTTAGCCAAAGCTGCTCTCCTCTCACGGCTAATGTTTGTCATGCAGTATTTAGCTACTAATTTTTAATAAAATAAGATGACTTTATGGTCTGAATTTTTTTCAAATCAGATTTACTAACCTGGAAAATATTGCACTTGTTGTATAAATTGCCTTCATGACAATATTGCTATTCTCTTTACCATAAAATTATAATTGTCACTGTAAAAGTCAGATTTAGAGTAGTTGGAACCATTTCATCCATATGTTACATTTTAAAAGGCTCCCCTAGAGGACTCTTTTCTTGTATTCCTTTTTATTGGTTGAAAAAATCCATGGTCATCTTGCCATTCTCTGTTTCTTGGAAGAACACAAGAAGTAATCAGTTATCCTATACCTTAGATGTATTAAGACAAAGATCCTTTTGTCCAAAAAAGATCTGCAGAATTATAGTTGCTCTTTTTAAACTGTAGGGCAGAAAGGACTCTGCATTTAAATGACAGTTAAAAAAAAGGAAATTTTATTTTACTATCATTCAGATCACTGTATGTGCAACGATGCATACCTCTTGCCCCATTTCTAGTCAGTCTTGCTTAACATTAAGAGAAAAAAATGCCATTTCCTGGTAGAAAATTCTATTCAAAGTTATGCAGGGTGCTACATGCCACAAATACATGACCAGCAGGACTAAAGATAAATATTTGAGATTTTCTGAGTGCTGCACAATTTTCCCAAGGTGCTAATAGGATCTGAAAATATGCCTGTGAAATATTAAATTGTAGTTCAACCAGAAATCATAGAATCACAAAATGTTAGGGCTTGTAAGGGACCTTAAAGAACAACTAGTTCCAGCCTCCTCTGCTGTTGCTGTGTGTTTCTTGTTAAGTATGTCATTGCCCAAAAAATGGCTTGGTCTAAATTATACCCTCCTACCCACCTTGTCCATCTTCCCTGAGTTCCCTGTCAATCCTACCTTGTGCCAAACCCCTGCTTGAAATTCCCCTTTGGAAATCCCCTGAAGTGCAATGTTCCATTAGTCCATGTGACCCAATTTCCACACCTGACCTCCCTCATTGGACAATGCCTTTGTGAACTCTGCCCTTGACTCCTCCCCAAGATACCTCCAATTAGCTAATAATTGTACCCTCCCTTTAGACCTCCCCCATACTTAAGCTGTTGTACACTTGCATTTCCTGTCTTTTGCCACCATATTCCCCAGGGTAATAAAATCCTCTTTAATCCTATGCAAAAAGCCTCCCCCTCCTCCTTGTCTCCTTCAAGCACAGACTGACAGCCAAAAAGGTCATAGAGCAACCACTCCAGTCACACTTCAGGTCATCTTGCCCCTGGGGTGTGACCCACCCTCAGCACAGGTTGTACTGACAGAGCCAGTGTAGCCCCAACCCAACTGCATCACTCTGTCATGAGCAGGGACCCCTTCCACAAGACCAGGTTGTTCAACGCCTTATCCAATCTCTCCTTGAAAACTTCCAGGGATGTGGTATCCACAGCCTCCCTTGGCAACCTGATAGAAGGTCACCAAATTTGTTGGGTATGTTCTCCCCCTAGTAAAGTTATGTTGGCTGCTACCAAACACCCCTTTTTTCCCCATGTGACTTAGCATAGTTTTCAGGAGAATCTGCTCCATGACCTTGCCTGGTACAATGTAAGACTGACTGGTCTGTAGTTCCCTGGGTCTTCTGCTTTCCTCTTTTTAAAAATGGGGGTCATGTCTCCTTTTTTCCAATCATCAAAGACTTGACTTCACTGCCAGACTTTTTCAAAAATGACGATAGCTAAGCAACTTTGTCTGACAGCTCCCTTAGTACCCTCAAATGAATCTATTTGGACCCATGTGCTTATTCAAGATCCTTAGGTGATCACAGACCAAATCCTCTCCTACAGTGGATTAGGGTGTTCATCCTTCCAGTCCCCACGTTTTCCTTTCTCAGCTTGGGCAGTGTGGCTACAGTGCTTGCCATGGAATGCCTCAGGCTTCTCTTTGTCCAGGGTAGCCAGGTGTCCCATTTCCTTCCAGAGTGGAAAGAAAGAATATTAATGAAAAAGACATTACTAAGCTACTTAATCAATCTGCAACAATTAGAAATAACATTCTACACATATTAACCAAGCTAAGTAATGATAAATAACACACTATGATTCTTCTTAAACATGAGCAGCTCTCTGAGAAGGAAAAACCACTTTGTTATATCTAGTGTCACTGTGTGATTTCCAGTTCACAGCTGCAGAGCTTTATTTACAAGCATGGAAGTGATGTACTTTTTTTTTATGCAGTTGCTGAGCAAGAACATACAGTCCTTTCTGATTTTTTTGTTGTTGTTCTTGAATTACAAAGAGCAGGAATATCTCACGTGTCTAATTTGAGCACTCAGCTATATCTTGGCCAGAGTTATTTTTACCAGTTGTTCTTCACTGGTCAATGGATTCTTGAGGTGTAGAAAATTTGGTGTACATTAATTACATTTGGCCAGTTCAAAGTACACCAGCTAACTTCCAGTCTCAATAGGGGTTTGGGGCTAGTGAATTACCTGTGTGAAATAGAGTGACACAGGTCTTGGAAAGCTGTTGGGGTGAATCAGTCTAGAAAAACAAAGCTAGAGCTAAGGATCTTGGTTGATACCTTCATTTGCCTCAAGAATGGTAGATCAGTCAGTTTTTTCCTTGACATATCCCCAAATAGACTGTCTCAGGGGGGTTGTGGCTTGCCTTGACAGCAAACGGCCTTTTAACACTGTTCTGAGTCAGAAATATTACCCTTGCTGTGCTTGATGTCAATGTGCTCATCCTACTAGGCCAGAATATTGCTGAAAACTGGCTTCCTACACATCATTTGCAGTAAAATCTGTGTAGTGAAACATTTTCTGTTTCATCCAGCTGGGCAGATAACTTCATTATGATTTCAAAGTCTGTAGTTCCCAGGTCACTGGAACTACTGGAAACTACTAAATGCAGTTTCCAAATGATAAAACCTCTATTGCATCCAATAGTTCACTATAGGAAACTTCACAGAAGCAGAGGGGTTTGTGTTGGGAAGGACCTTAAAGATTATTTTGTTACAATCCCTTCGCCATAGGCAGGGACAGCTTCCACTGGAGATTTGTTTTCTCTTTGCTTGAAAAAAAACTAACCTACAAGAATAGATTCTGTAATTCCATGTTACCAACAGCTTGCAAACAAGCGACCAGATCAGTGGTTTCTCTCATCTATACTTTATTGTGCCATACCCAGGCAAGGAGCACCAGAACACACAATGGATGAGATGTTTCTGTACTCCATATTATTTCTCTGACAAGAGTAAAGGCAGAGGAATTGTATTTGAACCAGATGATTAATTAATTAAGTAATCTTGTCCCTCCTCAGAGCAGACAGGCCTAATATCTGGTCCACGATGTTTGTCCCTGATGTTACACAAGCCTATTAAAGTAGTAACTTTATACTACAGTTGTTTCCACTTCTTTGAAATAGAGTTCCCCTGTAATATCCACAAGAGAAACAGGAAATTGGTTTTTGTTTTCATTTGTACTAGTAATTTCTCTATGCCCTAGATAGGAGGAGAGATAACTTGAAGAATGAGGAAGGACAAATTAAAGAGAAATCCTTCTGACTCTTGTGTTACAAAGCAAATTCAAAAAGAGCATGTGAATTTAATATTTGCAGAATAAGATTTTTGCATGACCCACTACAGTTAATTTTCTCTTATCTAATGCTCTGAAATGTTTGCAATAGCTTTCTTTTGGCCTACTCTAACAATAACCTCCAGAATGAAATAACCTCTTTTGGATCCCTTTCTTTCTGATTCTCACCTATGGGTCTCTTGCAAACATTATGCCAAAATTTGGGGGGGAAATGCTTTTAACTTTCCTATTCATTGTTAAACAGAAATCTTTATTTGTGTGCTTCAGCTTCAGTCAACTATCGGCCAACCACAAGAAGAAGCACCTTTTAATCCTTATGTGCTGCAAAGGAACAGAGGTATTACAGGAGCAGAAAGAGGTAGGCAGAGTAATATATATCATTAATGCAATTTTCTTCCTTGTGGCAGAGCTCTCTCTCAACCCTTTTTTTTTTCTTGCATATATATCACATTCTGCTATGTATTGGTACAGTCACTGTCATAACTCAAGCCTGGTAGCTGAAGATGCCAGATGTCACCATCAATAACAAAAATCATTTAGCAGAAACCCTGTTTTCCATTTTGGGGTGGAGTATTATTTCCTGGACTCTAAAAACTATATCCTTGCCTGTCACAAAAAGAATTGTTCCCTGTTGCATCCACAGTGCCAAGCATAATGCAGTTAAAGTTGGGTGCCTGAGAATAAAGTAAATATAAGGCAGCATTCTGAATGAAGAACTGTGTGAGGTAACTGATGGGAAGTGCTAAGGAGAAGGGCCAAACTCTAACCCTCCTTTTGTCGAGGAACCTCCTAGTTTCACCCTGCACAAATGTTCAGTAGTTGCAGTATGTCACCAGGGGGAGGCCACTATCTTTTGGTGTGCTCTAAAATGCATATGGATGGACTGGTTTCTTTATTATACCCATACAAGTCAAACACACTGATGATCTTGAAAACAGAAATTGGCTGCTGTGGCAGCAAAAATGTCTGAAATCATGTCTAATTTTTTCATTGTTTGAACTGCAGGTGATCAGAGAGAGGCCTTACCCATGGATACTGAGGTCTATGAAAGTCCATATGCCGATCCAGATGAAATTAAACCAAAAAATGTCACTCTTGACAGGAAATTGTTGACTTTGGAGGAAGGTGAACTTGGCTCTGGCAACTTTGGTACTGTAAAGAAAGGGTTCTATAAGATGAAAAAGTGAGTGTTGCCTTCTATTTTCATGGAATCTGATATGTAAAAGCTCTAGCCTTTTTGGAGCAGCGGTAATCTTTTCATGTCATTTGTGGTGAAAGACTGTAACTAATTTGAGATAATATTCACCACTTTCTCTCTTTGTATGTACATTTATGCACTCATTTTTGTCTGTAAAGTGGGAAAGTGCTGTTTATGACTATTTTCTTCCTAACAGGGATAGTAGAGTGGGAATTCCACTGCCTAGTTTGCAAAAGTACTAATGCTATACAGTATTTCCCATCTGCACAACATTTCTGTCAAAAAATGTGGAGAGTGCCATGGACAGTTTACCTATAGCAAAGAGAGTTTTGCCTGAAGTGTGATAAATACCAGTTTCCTGAAGCTGGAATGTTGATTTTCAAGAAGACAGAACATGTTGCAACATTTTCTATCATGTCATGTCAGTAGGAACAGACCCTGTTTATGCTTGACTCTTCACGCATTTTCACAGTAAAATGTTATCAGTATGCTGTTTGTGTGCATGGACTGATTATGTACGCACTCTCATCTCTTGAAGTTGGAGTCATTTCTTTAACCAAGGTTTTCAGATGCAGAAAGGATTTCTGTTTTTCTAATATGGGCTGTAGGGATTTGAAGGGCTCTGATCTCAGCTTGTGTATATTTTAATCTTGTTTCACACTTGAGCTATGTTGATCTCATCAGTCACTCTTGCAGTTTGCTGTATGAATGGAAGGTTGCAAAATAGGCTTAGATTCTCAGGATTTCAGAGCACTGCCTTTCAGTGATTTCAGGCACCTGGCAGTGCTGCATGTTTCAGTCTCACCCCCAAAACACTCCAGTGCTTAGAAAGCTTTTTATAGCTTTTCTTGCCAGAAGAGCTTTATACTATCCTTGCCAGAATGGACAAGAAAATTTTGTCCAGTATTTTTTTATTCAGGCTTCTTTATGCATTTTTATGACAATCTGTAATTTTCTCAGGTTCTTTTCATTCTTGCTCTTTTGCTTAGCTCTTTTGACGGCATTTGACAGAGAGATGTTCCTGTTACAGCTGATTTTTTTCTTCTCTGAATGTCAATTCTGTCTTTTGTCACAATTTTTACTATGCGAATGGAAACATCTGATGAAGATTGTGCACATTAGTGAACAGATTTTTCAACAACAAGTCCCAGAACTGGATTCTCTTTTGCAGGGGTGCCAAGCCTGTGGCTGTAAAAATTCTAAAGAATGAAAGTAATGATCCAGCCATAAAGGATGAATTACTGAGAGAAGCAAATGTAATGCAGCAACTGGATAACCCATATATTGTCCGAATGATAGGTATATGTGAAGCTGAGGCCTGGATGTTAGTAATGGAAATGGCTGAACTTGGGCCATTGAACAAATTTTTGCAAAAAAATAGGTATGTAAACTTTGATTCCCTTCCATAGGGTACAATTCCTTTCATTTATCTTTTCTTTTTCTTTAAGGACAATTAAAATTGGTATGTTGTTAATGTAATACTTAATGATTGTAGTTATTTTTCACTGGAACATGTCTCCAAACTCTCAAATATTCCTGCCAAAATAGAGTATTTTGAATAAATTAATGACTTTTAACATATCCTTCAACTTCTCCTTTATTGATGTGATCACACATCATCTTCCTCAGGACAGGAGCCTAGATTGCCTTTTCTAACTGAAGTTTAGCTAAATGTAAGTGAATCAGGATCCCAGTGTCATGTGGACAAGTTCAGAGTAAAGATTTGTATTTGAACTCCATGAAAAGTCATGAAAATGAACTATTGACCTCTTTAAAATTCAATTGTGATTTTCAGACATGTCACAGAGAAGAATATAACAGAGCTGGTTCATCAAGTTTCCATGGGGATGAAATACCTGGAGGAGAATAATTTTGTTCATAGGGATCTGGCTGCAAGAAATGTGCTGTTAGTCACTCAACATTATGCCAAAATTAGTGACTTTGGGCTTTCTAAAGCTCTTAGTGCTGATGAAAATTATTACAAGGTAAGGTCTGAACTGAACATGAAAACTGTGTAGTAGCATAGCTAAATAAGAATATTTTCAGTTGAAATGCAGTTGAAAATTAGAAATATTATGTATCATTCATTATTTTATAACCTGATATTAGATTACCAGATTCAAAATATGTGATCAACATTAAGAAAAAGGTTGTCCCTCCTTTTACTTGTCTAATTTCATTTACTTTTGATAAACTTGTCATTAGCAGATTGATAGTTACTGTGGAAATGAGATAGTACCTTATATAAAGGGGGGGAAAATGTGTTTGTTGCGAAACAGTTTTCATCATGTTCAAGAAAAATGTAGGCTAGCACTAATACACTGTCTTATAGAACAGAATTAGGGGACGTTTTTGACAGAATACCGTTGTTAAATAACAAATTAACCTAAGCAAAATTTGTTTATCTTGGTTTTAAATTCCTTGTACCTCTGTACACTTCAAGTTATTAAAATAATTGCAACATTTAATAAGGTGAAAGGTGGGAGGCAAAGGCTGTTATCATGTCTGTATTTGATTTCCTCATATATCACTCTTGCTATTCAAATTATTTCTTCCTTCTGCTTATTCCCTTTTATCCACTCTTTGAAACTAGCAATCCAACCCCTGAAACACTGCAGAGGAGAAGCAAGCACATGCTCCTTTCTGATGACCTTCCTGTATAGGAACTGTAGTCACTGCTGCCAGAAAAGGCATCTTAAATCACTGCCACTTACCAAGCCAGAGGCACTTGGTAATCCCAATCTCAGGGCCTCGAGAATTAGTATCAATGTCAATTTTCTTTACAACTCCACAGGATGCAGTAGGGTTCTGTCACTAGATCCAGAACAGTGCTGGTATAGCTTAACATTTGATGGTCATAGTGCAGTATTATGGCATAATTTAGGTAAACTGTGGTTTGCCATAAGGCAGCCACTGTGCTTTGAAATAGAGCACCCATTTCAACCATCTGGACATGTCTTTTGCTCTTTGTGAGAGCTAAATAGAAAAAACTGATTCTAAAGAGCAACTTAAATTAAATGCCACTAAAAGTGTGACTTAAAATCATTTAGCTATGCTTTATTTTACCATAGATTTCATTTCAATGCATTATTTTGAAAGTGGAAGATTAGAACAATTTTGTAACACTTTTGAAGAAGCTGTTACCCATTCTCTCTAATGCTAACTGCGTCATAAATGTTGTGGTACTTAGTACAAATGTGTGCAGATCTAAGTTAACATGAATTATGTGGATTCAGGTGTTGTTTACTACTTATCATTGTATCTAGTCTGTTTTTTTTCCTTTCTGTTATGCTGTATTTTAGGCACAAAGTCATGGAAAATGGCCAGTCAAATGGTATGCTCCAGAATGCATGAATTTCTACAAATTTTCTAGCAAAAGTGATGTCTGGAGCTTTGGTGTTTTAATGTGGGAAGCTTTCTCTTATGGACAAAAGCCATATAAGGTGAGTGTTTATATTTGGCCATGTTTTTTTCTTTAAAAATTCGGAGGAAATTTGAACCAATATCTTTTCCTAACTAAAAGGAGTTTCTGCAACAAATGAGTCAAAGGATAGCCCAAAAATCAGTTACAGGCCTCTATTTGATTTATGATATCATGTGTGCTGTAATCATTTGCAACTTGGATGATTGTTGTGGCCACCTTGTTCCAGGGAATGAAAGGTGGTGAAGTTGCACAGATGATTGAAAGAGGAGAACGAATGGAACGTCCTGAAGTCTGCCCAACAGAAGTCTATAGTCTAATGAAATTGTGTTGGACATACAAGTGAGTGTGGTGGGACGCTCTCTCGGTAGAAGTACATTTTAATATGCATGGTTAATAGCCAGAAAGGGGGTGGGTAGGGGTTACTTCAAAATGCATCTTTTCAGCTGGAGTTTAGCTTACATCCATACTCCAAGCTAGGGAGTCAATTGCACTTTCAGGTGAAAATTATCTGAGCTGTAGGTTGTACTACAGAAAGCAAATTTTGTAGAACAGAGTTTGACAGAACAGCTATATACGAAATACAGGGTATCATAAAAAAATAAGTCCACAAAAAGGTCAATCCAATGCAATTTGAAAAGAGTGTTTGAAATTAAGCAAATATTTTTGTTTCATTTTGACTTTTGTTTCATTTAATTTTCATTTCCAAGGTTTTAGATTTACTGAAATTTCAAAGTCATATTTATTGCTGAAATATTTGTTCTATTCCTCAATATTTAATTGTTTTGAGCTGTTTATCTCTTCTCTCATAACTGAATATATTCAAATTGGATCCCACACTGACTTCTCATCAGTGAGATGCAAACCGTTTTTCAGGTCATACCTGATACATCATA
>VYXF01005101.1:166808-188340 GCA_013397295.1 Polioptila caerulea | reverse complement strand
AAAAAAAAAGAAGAAAAAGAAGGTTAGGTTTTTATCATTAGCAGGGAAATTGACAACCTATTTCAAAACACCCTGCAGCTAGCAGAGGAAGAAGCTGTGTTTTCTTCACTATCAGGCAATAGTTCAGACTTGAAACATCTCAGAGAAGGCAAAGAGCAAAGACAGCAATCTGGGCAAAGATCTGAGCAAAGACAGTGATCAGTGACCTCCCCTTTAAACTCCTCCACAGGGAAGCTCTGTGTTGGCTAGCACACAGATACACTCTTCTATTGCCTTTTGGAGTGTCTAGTGCCAGCAAGAAAAGTCTCAGTTCTGACTGAATACTTCTGGGCATATCAGGAACAGAAATGAATTTGGCAGATACATCAGACAAAGCCCCGTACTTTGTCCCAGAGTAGAGGGTGCTTCAAAGTGCATCCTAAGTTGCTGAGAAAGAAAATGGTACTCCTCAACTGGCTTCCCATGACTTGGGCAAGGTACTCTCTTTGGTGAGTTAAGAACTGTCTGGATGGCCAGACCCAGAGACTGGTGAGTGGAGTTACACCCACCTGATGGATGGTCATTAGCGCTGTTCTCCAGGGCTCAGTACCAGGGCTAGTCCTGACCTGAATGAGGGGATCACCCTTAGTAAGCTGTCAGATGACACCAAGTTGGAGGGGAGTGTTGATCTGTTGGAGGATAGAAAGCATCTGCAAAAGGATGAGGACAGGCTGGATTATTGGCCAGTGGTGTGATGTTCAACAAGGCCAATCACTGGGTCCCACAACAGCCCCAGGCAGTGCCACAGACTTCAGGCAATGTCTGGAAAGCTGCCCAGTGGAAAAGGACCTGGGGATGCTGGTCAACAGTGGCTGAACACGGGCCAGATGTAGCCAGGCGGCCAAGTTGGTCAGTGGCATGCTGGCCTATGGCAGCAATAGTGTGGCAGCAGGACCAGGGCAGGGGTTTTTCCCCTGAACCTGGCACTGGTTGAGGCTGCATCTAGAAGTCTGTGTTCAGTTCTGGGCCCCTCATTACAAGAAGGACATTGAATTTCTTGAGCAGAGAAAGGCAACAGAGCTGGTGAAGGGTATGGAGCACAAGTTCTATGAGAAGCAGCTGACTGAACTGGGGTTGTTTAGCCTGGAGAAAAGGAGGTTCAGGGGTGACCTTATCACTCTACAACTTCCTGAAAGGAGGGTGTAGTGAAGCAGGAGTCAGTCTCTTCTCTCAGGTAATGAGACAGGGCAAGAGGAAATGACCCCTATTTCCACCAGGGGAAGTTTAGATTGGATATGAGTAAAAATGTCTTCAGCAGACAGGTTGTCAAGCAGTGGACCAGGCTGCCCAGGGAAGGGGTTGAGTCACCTTCCCCAGAGATATTTAGAAGACATAGTGCTTAGGAACATGGTCTAGCAGTGGACTTGGCAATTTTAGGTTAACGGTTTTACTCAATAGCCTTAAAGGTCTTTTCTGACATTAATGATTCTACTACTCTATTAACCTATTACGTTTTTCTCCCATTGTTCATGCTCTCACTCTTGTCCTGTAGAGTTTCACATAGAAAATGGAAAAATGTGCTGTGGTTAAACATTCATCTGAAAGAAATAAACAAACAAACTTCTAGCACACCATAAAATACTGCCTCTTATAGGCTGTGAATGTTGTAAAAGCCATGTTCACATGTGGCTGCGACACATTAGAGCTTCCCAAGGGGAAGTTCAGTCTGCCTGCAAATCAGACAACATAGGTTTTGTCACACACTGAAGTACAAGGAGGGCTCTGATGCCATCAGTTTGCTGATGAAGGTTCCAGGTTATTGCTTTTCTGGGTGTGGTGCTTGGCCCATTTTCATAGCTCAGTTTTACAGCACACATCCCATAAAGCCAACAAAAACACCAGAGCCAGATTTCAGCCAGGTCTGAGACCTCCTGAACAAAACATACGGCCTCCTCTGCCTAAGAACATTTTGTTTTCAAAAGCAGCATTTTTGCATGATTTCACTGATGTGAATGAAATTGGGAGAATTTGTAGCATGATTTTTATAGTGAGATTAGCTGAAAGATATGTGTGTGTGGTGGTCAGTAGTGGTCACCATCTTCAAATTCTGCAAAGCACAGCTCTGTCCCCGGCAAGGCTAGGAAAGGCTACAGGTGGAAAGCATACGACACTGAAAAGAGAAGAATGACCAACAGAAATCTTGACACTAAAAATACTCTTGAGTGTGCAGGCTCCAAATTATCTCACATTCTGCAGTGCAAAACACTCCTCTTCTGCAGGGCCAGATGCCCAGACAGTGTAAATCATCTTCCCAGTGCTGCCATCATTGATTTCTGCCAGCTGGCATCATCTGTGGGTTTGACTGTAGGTCCTTCTTTTCCTGAAGCCAAACAACACCTCTAAAAGGAGTCAGAAGCCTTAGGCCTTGCTGTTTTCCTTTTCCCACTCCTCCTGGTGGCAAACCTACTGCCAGCAGCCTGATAGGAAAGTGCATGTCAGTTTCTAGAAACATAACTGCAAAAATGAAGGGAAAACTCCCACATATCTCCACCCTTTCTCATTCCCACAGAAGGGAACCTCACCATCCCATGGAGGAAGAAGCCTTACTGGACAGAAGTCCCAGCCCAGGAGGGATATTTCAACCATCTCAGTGAAGCGGAACAGTTCCATTGCTGTCAGGCCAGAGTCAATGAACAAACATTTTACACAACTATTTTTGTGGGATCTAATGGCTTAGTATCTGAGACATCCGCTGAAATTCAAACACCCTTTGTACACAGCTCATCCAGCCTCACACTGTTGGTTGATGAAGCCACAGCAGAAAAAAACCCAACAAACCAGCTTGCTTTAAACTGCTATCAATCATGCTTAGTGTTACTGTGCCAGGTACACCTTGTGCAGAAACCAAAAACCTGCAACATCCTCCACATGTCTCTCTGCTTCCTCAAATCGTGTTTTTGAGAGAGAAGACAAAGTAAAAGCATGGTTATGGCAGGACTTCACGACTCGCAGCCTCTAATTGTAGGGGTATCCTGATCTGTATTAACAGAAAAACACCCTGCCTCCCCACACACACATATTCACACTCACTTTCTCAAATACCATCATTCAGGCACCAATTTCAGGTACCTTCATGAGGACACAATATAAATATACAATAATAGTTTCAATGGTTTTTTGGGTTTTTTTCACTTTAACCATTGCATTATTTTCATAGCTGATTCTTAACGTCAGTTCTGTGATGTAAAATGCAATACTTAGATCCCCTGTCCTAAACCAAGATACCCATACACTTAAATCAGTATCTGTCAGCATCAGTGGGTGCTCCAAGCACAAAAGGGTGGGCAAGGAAGCATTTGAAGCTTTTTCATATTGACCCACTCTACTTTTGATGTGAGAAAGAAAACCTTGTCACAATCTAATTGTTCTGCTTCTTGCAGAAATGGCACTTGTCACTTGTGCTCGCAGTGAGATAAAACACACAGATGTTTTCTATTCAGAGGTAATGCTGTTTGAGGCTTTGAGAAGGTAGTGGGCAGTCAAGATCTGGAAGTCCTCCTGAGTTGTTTTCCTTTATCTGTGGCACATAGTCTAAATGAAGCCAGGGGATCATGTCTGTAAGAGCTGCAGCACCTAGGCCTGACCTATAGGCCTAGTTAGCCATAGACATATTCCCATATATGTATGTATATGTGCAGTAAAGAGAGAATAACATTCAAATTCTACTCTGGAAATTTTGTAAAATTCCCCAAGAAAGGGCATCCCTTTATCTCCACAAAATTCTGTTTTTGGAAAATGTTTTTTTTCAATGTCACAGGGGAACAGAGTGGTCCCTTTGGCTTCATGACTCAAACACTTGGCTTCAAGAGACATGATTGAAGGGCAGAGTGAAAAATATTGTTTACCTAACATGAAAAGAAGTAGTCTTCCATTTTTTCACTTACTCATCTGCCGAGTAGGGATTTGCGTAGCCTGCAAATCAGGCTGAGGCATGAAGACCACCCAGATCACCCCATGGTTAATACCCTCTCTATGATCCAACCCATACACCTTGTGGCTGAGGAGATGGATCACTGGTCTCTGAGCAGCTTCTGAGAGCCCTCAGCTCAAATATACCACATCTTTCCTTGGAAGGATGGTGGCATGAGATTTGTTTGTTCCTTGTTGAACTCCAAATCTGCATCCCTCGTTCCAAGTTTAACAAGGTCATACGCTATTTTGGATGCATAACAACAAAAATGTAGTTGGAAAATCAAAGAAAACGAAAAACAGCTTGTTACACTCAAATATTGAACAATTACATGTTTATATATAACACATAATAATACACAGTATTATAATGTATATACATATAGTACTCCATAATACACAGTTAATAAAATAGGAGAGGACAGGCAGAAACCCCAAGGAAGTGTAAATCACATGGAAAGTACAGGGGAGGATGACAAGACTCTGGAAGAGATTTTAAGAAGCCAGACACTTTTTCTTAGGACAAAATCATTATCTCTGTCATTCTCTACAAATATTTTTTTTTGTTTTAGACAAGATAAGACAAACATCAAACACTAGTAGTGGGGATTCCACAGCCTCTCCAGGCAATCTGTTCCAGCACGTCACTATCTCTGCTTTAATGCCTTGCCTAAGACTTTGAGCCCTTACTTTGATTCTGTTCCTTCATGTCATGACCAAAAGGGACAAGGAAATGAGTATAAATCAATTTAGAGAAATTACACTGTGTTTTGAACAAGGGACAGCAAACAGTTTTCCTTTACAAGTTCATTGTAAGTGGTTCTAGTTTACAACTATGGGTTTTTCCTTTTTCTTTTTCTTTAGGGCCAAATTAATTTCCACATGCTGGTGAAATTATCTGCTTCAGAAAACCCATTAGTAACAGTAAATCCATATAAAGATGTGAAGATGAGTACTAAAATCTTTTCTGAACCTATTTAATAGTGTTCCTGTTAGAGGTCTGAATCAGTAAGACCCAGAGGCAATGCTGGGGTCTTCAATGCCAACACCTTGAAAGATGATTTCATATTCATATCCGTAAGGATATATGCTGAAGTTTTTAGATGTATTCTGGTTTTGCCAGATAATTCCTCTCAGGCAACAGGAGCTTTACCACTGATATAATTTGAGAGCTTTTAAGAAGAAATTGGTAAGAAATGGAATTCTAACTTCAGGCTGCAGCATCACTGTGTTGCACTGCCAAAAAGAAGCCAGTTCCTATGCAGCACACAGTAACTTTGCAGAAGTTATGGTTTTGACAGCAGTCTCGTATTCCCATGGGAGGACATTAGTTACTATGGATGGCTACGTAGCCACGTTCAGTTTGTGCCACAATATCCATACAAAGACACATTTGCAGAAGCCAAAAGGGAGATCTGCTGCAGGGAATGAACTGTCTGCTTCACCGGTTTCCACTGGGCAGCAGTGAGTTCCATAAATTAAGAAACTTGTTCCCAAATATCTGAACGCTTGATTTTCTTCTCTGTTTACAGAAATACTCTCCACTAAATATGCAGGATGGTGTCAGGTCTTTCTGGATGTGTTCCTGAGCATCTTATGGCTGTTTAGCTTGGCATGATTATAAACATTTCAGTACTGCTAGTAAGTACAGAATAGCCAGATCTTTAGCAACTGAATTAGAAAACAAAACCCCTATGCCTTACAATCATGTTAGTTAGTCCTGCATTGAAAATAACAAATTTAAAGTGGAATTACTACAGTTTGCATGGGACAGTTATAGCAAGTAAATAGTGTGATGGAAGTTTTGACATGGGTTTGATGGTTTGAAGTGGGCAGAATGTCTTCAGAATTTAATATAGACATTACATATCCAATGAAAACTAATAATGTTTATACAAAGACTTGACATTTGTCTTTTATTGAGATCCCACTCAAAGATTTAAATGATGGCATAAAGGTAAGACTGCAAGATAAGACTGCTGGTCTGTGAGCAAACCTGAACACTTTGAATTTTGTAGATCAAAATTCTGCCTGTCACAAACATGCAGGTTGATGCTGCAAGGCTCAAAGCAGTTGGAGACTCTGCTTGCCAAGTCTTCCTGACAGAAATTGTCTTACACCACCTGACTCTCCCAACTGCATGAAAATTAGATGGGGCAGGATCTGTTGCCAATCCCAGATTTTTGAAACATGGAAGTACATGTACAACTTACCACTCATGATCAGATCATGTGCAATGTCAAATCTGTTCTCTTACACAACCCAACCTGAGTCTGAGTTTTGCAAGAACTGATTTTTCATCATTTGATATTGTACATGCAATATACCCATCACCTATATTGCACAATATTTTCCCTGGACTGAGATAAAGAAAACCAGACACTAAACAGGCCATTTTTCAACAGCGTATGTGTCTTCCTTGCTCTTCTCCGTGACTTAGTGCTGAATTTAGATATGTGCCCCTAGATTTTCCAAAAGTCTGGGGACACATATCCAAAGTCCCACAGCCCTGAGAGACTTTTCTAAGCAAACTGCTCCACTTTATTGTTCTTCAGCATATCGTCCCTGCACAGCTGAAACAGAATGTGGCCTTAAATGTCTTACCTCCCATCTCTCTCTGTGTGTGATTCCTCATCAGTGTTGAAAAGTACTTTCAACACAGCTTTGATGTCTTTTTCATTCCCTGCCTGACACATTTACAATGGCCAAACCTCTAGATGCAAGATCAATTCGGCCAAAAGCCAATAATTGCCAACACAGCCAAAATAAAGTACTTTACATAAAAAAAAAACTTCCCTGTTGTATCAACAAAGGTCCTAGAAGAGGTTTCATTTTTCTTTCATTTCACTACAGAACCCCTGTTTGACCTCTCAAGGCATCCAGATGCTCACATACAACCTTCCAGTTCCAAGGAGAATCTTGTGCCCTTACCCTGCTGCATGTTGCAGTGGCATGGGACAACACATGCCCCTGCTCCCCCAACCTGTGCTGCCAGAATCCAGACTGGGCTTGGCAGCTAAGAGAAGGAACACCCCAAAAAACTCAGGGGGGCTTCCCAGCATTGGTGAACCCATGGGAAGCTCTGCCAGCCTCCCAGGCACTAAAAGCAACAGTCAATAAAAGGCCAGATCTAACAGTGCATTTATCACATTAACGTGCAAGGTTAGTAAATGTGTTACAAGAAAGGAGATGCTGCAAAATAAAAGGCATGTGTGTAGCTCAGTTTACCTTGATAGGGCTTCTCTTTAAATTAAGACAGTAGTTCCAAAGCCAGTCTAATTTTTGGAACAACTACCACAGCTCTGAGCAATACTAGAGCAATCGACTTTTCTTTGGTAGTTTCACCGATGTGCCTGTTCACACATCCCTGGGAAGGACTTTCTGTAACCCCCAGCTCCAACAGTTGACTCAACTAAGGCATCAGTTTATGTGTATTTACCTTACTAATGATATCCCATATACCACCAGCTCAGCCACTGGCAGGAAAATGGCTTTTGAAATACATCTTCACAAAGGACAGGTGTAGAAGGATAGCTGAAAGCCATAGAAGCTTGGAGGTCGTGTAAGTTTATGTGCATAACATCTCTGACAAAATCTAGTTATTTATAAACCCACAGACAAAATTAAGAAAGAAGCTTATTAATAGTGTGTAATAGAGTTTAGACACAGGGCAAGTCGCTAAGGTTTGATGAATAGTATCACTGGAAATGTTCCAGACATAATTTGCTTAGTAAAAACAGGGTGAGTCTCCTTCCATGGCAACATTCTCTTTTACTCCCTGAAGTCATCATGACTTCCTCCCAGGATACCAGAACAAGGCAATTTCTGACACATGGGTGTTCTGTGCTGCTCTCTCTGCCCAGGTCTTAGTCACTACTCTTACTCAAAAGGCAGCAAAACATGCAGTTGCCATGTAAGCATAAACTTCAGTGGTCTTGTATCAAATTATCCGTAATATGCTATCAGGCTTTTCTTTTCCAGGTGTAACCAGGACTCTCTTCTAAAATAATCAAATTAATTAGGTTTGCCAATAATGTGCCAAGTTTTCTAAATAATGTCCTCCACAGCACAAATAAAACACTTTTCTCGTTTTGTCCCCATAATCCCTGCCCAAGAGGACTTCAGCAGCATCCTGGGCAGGTACACCTGGGGAGAGACACTGAGCACCTTATTATAATTAATATCTTATGACACTTTAACTGCAGGTCTCTGACTAATGGCATTAACTGCCATGAGCTAAGTGTTATAGAGAGCGAGAGGAAAGCTACATTTTGGCCCAGGGAATATTGTTTACTTCTGCTGAGCAGCAGGGGTATCCTATGGGAGCTCTTGCTTGTAAGGAAGAGAAATCAGAAGAGCAGCCACACAATCTCTTGTCATTTGTCAATTAACAAATCACACTTGGACGTTGTTCCTTAAGTCAGAAACAAACTACAGAAGTGCAAGACAGTTTGGGAAAAGACAGCTAGCAGTGCCCTAGGGCACCCATCCCCCTCTCCCTATCCATCATCCTCTCTCCCAAGTGATGCATTGCCCTTTTCTGATCTCTCCTGTAGTTTGGGAATCCTTGCATCAGTTCTCTTCAAGAAGGAGGACTCGGAATGGGTAGTGAAGTACAGGCAATTTTATTTTTTATTATTAAAATTTTTTATTATATTTTATTTAAAGTATTATTTTTGCTGTGAAGTTGTTTCAAGATGTGAAGGAACTGCCAGGCCCTGTCTCTTAGTTCTAAATCTGGGAGGGGTTAAGAATCTGGTAGATGCCCAAGTGTGGCTGCCACACAGGTCCAGGTACAGCTGCTATGCCAGCTTTATCCAGTCATTGGCACACAGATGTATGGATTCCAGTTAACATTTCCACACTTAGCAGTACAGGAAAAAAAATTATTTTACTTCTGTCATCACTGATCTTCACATTCGTCTGGGTGTGTCTGTGGAATTGACTCCTTTCTAGTCCATTGCAGAAGACCCTGTCCATTTTAGCCCCTATAAAAAGCTGTAAGTCCCGTCACATCCCAGGTACCAGCTCTCCTTGTGTTGTGTCAGCTTGCATGTAAACAAAACTAACTTCAACACCATAACCCCACTAGGCTAAGTTTGCCCAAGCTTAGAGCATCTCCAGCCTCTAAGCAGGGACAATACCTGGAGCCTTTGATCTAACAGCTGTGTAAGTAACAACGTTAGCAGGACAATGAAGGCAAGGGAGTTTTCTCCAACACAGGTATTCTACAGAAGATTTCTATGCCATGAGTCATCAGCTCTGTAAGTTGTAGCCTTAACTAGAAAATAAACTCATCTGCTGAATTATTTCAAGAGCATGCTTCCCCCAGACGCACCTTACGTCTAAGGCCAAAGCAAACTAGATTTTAAGAAATGTTGTTAATACTTCACAGTAAAGGGAGGTACAATTTTTCAAGGAAGTATTGGCAGATTTCCCTGTGGCTGAATGAAAAAATAATGCTACTTTCCTAGGGAACAACCTAGAAAGAACCACTGTCTTACAAGCAAAGATGAAAAATTATTGTGTAAGATGCAGCTGTTCATTCACAACCATGTAAAATTCAATTATATCATGTAGAGTGTGGCTGCTAATGTAAACTGTAAATAATTCATTGGAAGCAATTTATGTAAAGGGACCTTCCAAAGATCTTGTGTGTTTTTTTCCCTAGTCAGTGACACTGACTTAGATCAGAACAGCTGTGCACAGGCTTGGGGTTTACTGGGCTGAGGAAGTTAAGGCCAGAAAGAACATTGAGTTATTGATTTTCAGTGGTTTTAAGGATGAGGCTATTGGAGCATCGCAATGCCCAACACCTCTTTGTGTCAGTAAGACTACTCGATTTTGGGATTTTTTCCCACTTCACTTCTAGTAGGGAGAAAAGTGCTGGTAGTCTTGCAAATTGGCCAGCTGCTTCCTGCACACACTTGCAGCAGTGTCATCTCCTATTTATCCACCAGTTCACCATGGCAGACAAAGCCAAACCCTGGCCATACTGGCAGCACTGATAACCCCAAGGGCTGCACTGTGGTCATCATAAAGTTGCTTCAATTTAGAATTCCTCCTTGCTGTTACAAATAACTCTTCCTCTCACAAATCTTCAGCTTGTGGCTGTACTTGCCCTCCATCCCCAAAAAAGAAGCTGCATGCTGGTTTTAGTTCTCCTTCCTGCTGTGGTATTCATAACTGATGGCAATTAACACCCCTCTGGAGCATGCTTTATTCATATTTCTATAGCTATAATACCATCCAGCATGCAGGCAGGGCAGCTCTCACCTCATCATTGCCTACAAACCTCTTGGCATTTGCATTTTGTGGTCAGAGGAGAAACAGACAGTGAGATTAACTGTCCATGCTACCCTGGTTAGCCTAAGCCTTCCTTGTGGTGACCATTAAAGCCCTGTTCCTAACACTGGAGGTTTTAACAGGAAAAAGAGGCACATTTCAAACCGAGCCAGATATTTTAACTTCCTCTCTTCCAGAGCAATAAGGCCTTAAGATCTACTGTCCCCCCCCCAACCTTTTTAACCAACAGAACGAGTACAGATCAGAAGTCAGCATACCAGCATTCTTTATCTCTGAGACCGTGTTTGCCTTGTGGGGAGACACCTCATTTTTCCGCTGTGCCTCAGCTTCCCCATAGCGGCTGTTCATGTTTCTCAAAGACTTTCCTGGGAAAGCACTCTCTGTGTGTTAAATATTATGGTAAAGGCTCTCTGTTCACATTCACTGAAGAGCAAGGCTCATCTTGCAGATGGTGCTGTTGATCTGCCTTGACCTTGGTCACCCTCCTTCAACTTCAGTCATAGGCCTGGGTCCTTTTGTTTTCCCAAAAGGTCTCATTTCATATGCAGTCTTTATTTCTTAAGAGATGTCACGACCGTATGTCTCAAGAGTACCAAGGTTAAAAATGACATTTTGAAAGCAAAAATAATGATTTTTCCCTGCTGTGGTTTAGCCCCAGTAGGCAACTAAGAACCACACTGCCACTCACTTACTGCACCCTAAACACCAGCGGGGGAGTGGAGGTGGGCTTACATAGGAACAGTTTAATAATTGAAATAAAATTTAATAATAACATAAATACATCACTAACTGTACTTGAAAGAGAGTCAACAGAAAGAGAAAGAGAAATAAAACCCAAGAAAAACAAGTGATGTACAACTCAGTTGCTCAGCGCCTGCCGACTGATGCCCAGCCCACCTTCCAGTAGAGATCAGCAGCTCCCAGACAGCTCCCCCAGTTTACACTGGGCATGACATTCTACCAGTTCAGACCAGCTGTCCTTGACTTAGGGTTAACACTACTTAGCAACAACCAAAACATAGGTGTGCTATCAACATTATTATCATAATGAATTCAAACCACAGCTACCAAGAAGAAAATTAACTGTATCGCAGGTGAAACCAAAACATTCACTCATCATTTTAAACCTCCTTCCTGTGAATAATGCATAGATTTATATTTTTCCCTTTCAAAAGGACAGCAAATGGATATTTCATCCATTTTCAACCTAGTGAAATTCAATCGTACACACCTCAAAAGCTCCTTTACACCCCACTCTAAAGTTTATGAACCAGGCCTATTCTGACCATTTTGGCAGGTCTGTCCCAGATGTTCTCAAAAGGATGAACTGCACATCCCACCTGCCCCTGAGCTGGCTTGTTTACAGGGTGAAAGTCTCTGCTGTCCTCTCCTTCCTTCCACATTACATCCTCCTTTTGCTCTGATGTTCTTCTCTGCCTCAGTCTGAAAAGTGGCTACTCAGATCCCTTGGGATGTGGCCCCAGCCAGGATCCCCACTTGCCCAGGCTGTGCCAGCACCTCTGTAGTAAGAGTGCAGGAGGCAGATGTGGGGTAACCTCATTTACTTAACATCTAGGGTCATTCAGGAACTGTGGAGAATTTTTAATATTATGTTTATTTTATGTATGTTTTTATCTACTGAAAAAGACATAAGAAGGGTTCTGGCAGAGGGATTAGCTGTGTAGAAGCAGGCTGAGAGCTGGCAGGGGGAAATAGAGGGAACCTATAGAGAAGCAGGAGAGTAAAGACTTTTCCATTCACTGTAATGAACATCCTCAGTGATTTTCTGTCTGTGTATGTCTTAATGTCCAATGCTAGAAATTTGGAAGGAACAGTAATAAACTGTTAATGTTGGTTGCATATAAATGTTTAAATTTTATATATGCAAGAGATATACAAAAACAAGGTGGAAGCATATAAATGTAATCTTACTTGATAAGACTCAAATCATCAGACCACCCTCAAAATTTAAATATTTTTCAATAAAAATATTTTTAAAATATTTTTCACTTTATCAATGTCACAGACTGAACATTTCCACCAGCAGAAAATTTAATTCTTTTAATTAGTTAGGAAGCATATCAAGAGAGCTGCATCTACAAATTCCTGGCATCTCAGATTATGTGAAACCTTTATTCACAAGTGTGCCCAGAAAAAAACAGTAATAATTTGAACTGATATTACCCTGCTATATTATAACACTTGAACCTACTGTATGTGGTGCTGACATTATGGGCAGAAAATAACCAGTTCAAGCCCAGATGTTGCACTCCTCACCAGGCACCCTTTCTTTGATTTTCAGTAGTTTTAAAGGCTGTAACTCAGCTTACATGAAGTGCTAATGAAGCTCAGTGCAACAGACCAGATTACACTTTGCATAAAATGAAGCACTGAATCTAATGGTGAAGAAAGAAAAGAAAGAGCAGGAGAAGGAGGGATACTGACAGCCTTCAGACAATGAATTTGCAAGGAGAAACAAATGCTCTCCATATGGCTGCTCAGAAAGCTGCCAGACTTCCTGCAACATGGGATTTATGTGACAACAGCCAAATACCAAGAAGGGGTCTAGAACAGGGAGTCTGTCCTGGTGTATGGCTCATTAGCCACCAGATACAACAGCCCTACTGGGGTTAGACAATACGTAGGAGAAGCAGTAGCCAGCGCTGCCCTTATTCTATTCCCTTCACAGACCTTATACTCTTTGCACTAGTATGGTTTTATTTCTTTGCCAGCATGGCTATATCCTGAAATGCTGGTGCTCATCAGGACAGGAAGCCTGGCACAGAATAGCAAAACTATTCTGGGAGGCAGGGAAGGCAGCAGAAAGAGGAGCACTAGCTGACTGGTACAGCACCTATGAAGAAAATAGTCTTCCACAAGCCTTGGCATGGGGATAATTACAAAAGCTAAACAATTTAACATGTATAACTTAATGCTTAATTCATAACATTAGTGACAATGTTTGGAAACACCAGGAAGAACAAAATATTTAGAAATAGGCTTGTAGTCACACAAAAAAAAATCTTTGTGCATGAGCAGCCCAATTACTTATTAACAGTGTACTTGGGTCAGTAGTTGTGATTTTATTCCAATGGCCTGTGACTGACATTCATTTCTGTCTAGGCTGAATGTCAGTGGCAGATAGCCATGCACCAAACTGTTGTAAAAAGGCCAAAGACTCTAGCAGACCCAGACATAAAGGGAAAAGAGGACGACACAAATGCCGGGATCTCGTTTCCACTTCCGAAGGTAACCCAACATACCTCCGGAATGAAGCCCAACAGGGGTCCCTTTCCAGGAGGCCACGCAGTGGAGAAGGAGATTGATGTGAGGTTTGAGTCACACAGGTTTTGGCCATTGAACCCTTGCTGTCACTGGCCACACAGGGTTCTGAGCTCCGCAAGCTGCCTTCGACTTCAGCACTGTTTCCAACCAGGTGCAATACACCACCTGCAAAGCCTGGGTGAGGCCCTGTGCTGCCTTTACTCACACACAACCTTGCACTGCCTTTTTCCTTGCACTTCCACAAGCAATATAAGCAATAGGACCAACTTCCATGAGCAAAATGGGCAACTTCTATGAGCATTGCATACAAACCTGTCTCCAGTGCATGTGGAGACATTCACACTCCCTAGGCTGATTATCTACACTGTTTAAAAAACACACACACATATTCACAAAATCCTTATTTTTCCCAAGTACTGTATTCAAATTAAATATTCATCTCCCTTAAAAACTAATTAAATTTTACTCTCTAGCAATTTGCAAATCTAAACAGCAAATGTAGAAAAATAATTAGCATCGTAAGAAGTAAGTTATTTCTCTGATAAGCTCATAAACCCTTTTAATTAAAGTCACAATATTTTTAATTGCTAAAGGGAATATTTTATTTATCATAGCAAACAATTCTAAGTTTTAATTTAAGTTTCAATCTAATATTTTGATAACTGAGAAATGGCCTCCAGGGGGCAACAGTATCCACCAAACAAAATAATGTGCATTTCAACTTTATCAAAGGATTTCTTTGCATCTATCTTCTTGGGATACAGGAAAGTTAAGTTAGCCTATGCAAAATCCTGTGAGAAGACACTGAAGAAAACAATTGCCATTCATTCAAAGCTCCACTTATTAAAAAAGATATCATTAATCAAGCTACAAGAGCATACTTCCAGTAACTTCATGCATGCAATCTAAAATTCCTAATAAAATGTATAAATAGGCATTATTTGTTTATTAAGCTTTTAGACATGCTCTTTTGAAGATACCTGAAATATCTTGGAATTGCTGTATTGTGTCACTTTCCCTGTTGACGTGCAGAGGATTTACGAAACTTTGGGGCTGAGAGAGGTCAGGGTGACACCGCCCCTGAGCCCCAGCACAGGCAGTGTAGGGGCAGGGCCAGCCACACTCGCGGGATGCTCAGCCCTCAGGCAAGCACGAGTGCTGTCGGTAACCCCGTCTGGGTCCCTGCTGGCTGGCAGGGATGACCGTCCCTTAGCGAGAAATACATCCACACGACATGGTCCCTCCTGGAGCAGCCATGGGGAGGGGCATCAGGGTCTCTCGCAGAGCCTTGGGGCTCTCCACCACTGCAGCAGCACACTGGCCTGCCCAGTCAGGCTGAGGAGTCGCACCTGATCTCATAATTAATCACGTAATCTAGCAACGAGCACATCCACGTTTTACGTGTTGGATGACAAGAAGGACGTGTCTCAGTGCCAGGATACCAACATTCATCCATCAGAAGAAGGATCCTAAAAAACAGCGTTGAGATTCTGCCAGGGGTACTTTTGAAACTGCCACTCCTGGGGAACTGATCACAAGGCGATGCCATCAGCTTCCTGACAGTAACCTTGTAAAATGTTGTCATCCTTATTTCAAGTAACAGTCACATTAAAATCCAACTTTTCTGTTGCAGATTAAAAAAAGGCTGTTCATTATTTACTGCACCATTAGGTTTTAGCACTTAGTCAAGATAATGACTCAGCTTTTTGGGAAAGGAATCATCCAAGAAAGCCTGTAGCCTAAAAGTACAAGAAAACACATAGGACTGAAGGTAAATGCAGGTGTCACTTTGTGAAGCAGTATGAGATATGAGGTTGGTAGCTGAGAAAAAAAAATAAAAAGCAGCATCTAAAGAAAGAAGAGTTATCTCCAGGTGCTATTACTTAAAAAAAAAATATATATATATATATATATAATTAAACCAGAAGACTGAATATACAAAGAAATAACAGTAATCAAAAACCTCATATTCAAGGAGGGAGAACTCCCATCTTCCTTCTGGACACTATCCACAGAGATCTGCACTACAGGTACATGATAGGGGAGAGACAGGAGAGACAGTTTAGTCCAGGAATGTGCTCAAATCCCATCACTTCTCTTTTGACTTTTCAAGATGCTTGAGCAATGATGAGATCCAAACGTAACGTTGCTTAGTCAACTTGTTGATTCTGTTTGACTTTTCTCTTCAATATCTACATGGCAGTCAGAATACAGTCTTAAAGTAACTTTGTCATGTTTACCGTGGCAGTTTTATTCTGGATCCAAGGTGCTGGTGGAATATTTTCTTTCATTTTAATCATAAAGAAAGAACTCTATTTTGGAACACATTTTAAATTCCATTCATCATGTTGCTTTTGTAGTTTACCATGTCCAGGCTTGACAAAGTGTTGATCAATCACCCATTGAGAACATGACTCAGACAGGAGAAAGCACAATGAAAGCTGTGTTTCTCTGACTGCAGATTTTAATAAAAGGAAACTGCTCTCTGAGGAACGCCAACTTTTTTCATCCTACAGCAAAAGGGATGTCCAATAAACCTTAGGAAAAAAAGTCAAAACAACTATCTTCCTCCATATGAACCAGTATTTCAGAGTCCATTCCAAATGCCTTTAGCAGAAATACTTCAAATGACGTCGGATTAAGCATAAATTAGCATGGTGTTAGTAAAGCTGTCCTCAACAAAATAAAGTTTTTTATTGCTGCCATTAGCTAGAAATTGAAGTATTTTCATTGTAAAAGAAGGGAAATTCTGTGTCATGTAACTATTTAAAATAATTTTTATATTTTAATGTAAATCTGTGTAATAAAATACATTATTTGTCTGGGGAAAAAAAAAGATTCTACAATGACATATCAAAGTATAATTGCATTAAGAGAAACTTGGGAGAATAGAGTCACAAAATTAATATATTCCTATGTTATTCAATAAAATAAAACCTAAGGTGACTATAGTTTTTTCTAAGACAGAAACATACTGGGCATTTCGTTTTGAGAGGTATCCCATATCTTTCTACTCTGGTAAATTCTGCCCAGTGATCTGTACTTTGGCCGTTTACTTGTTCACAGGTAACATTTCTTGTAGCAAGTTCTGCTGAGTACAAGATTTCACATCTAAGGAAAAAAATAGGGCATCAGCTATTCATGAACTGTTTTCTATAATTTCTGACCTTTTGTAGCCAGATATGAAGATACATTAACATAGTCCTTCATACATTCAATGAGAAAACCCACAGTGGTAGAAGACTAAGAATCAAAGGAAACCCAAGCCTCATCAGCCAGCTAAGCTCAGTGGAAACATGAAGAAGTGCTGATAGGTAACCCTGAAAAACAAACACCTGAAGCTGTGTGCATTATCTGGGAACAGCTACAGCTGTGAGGTCATTCTCTTACAACTGTTGAATAGCTGAAAAGTGGAAGCTGAGAACATCTTTTGCTACGGATAAGTGGCTGGGAGTGTGGGACTGCCGTGCAGGGCATGTCTGCACATATCGCACATTAATCGTCATGACAACACGAACTTTCCTTGCGTCAAAGTACACCATTACTGTGGGGTTTCCACCTGATTCTCGCCAACACAACATGCCCAATCAACTGTGCTACTTGTTTAAGTGATTTTCCATGGACGTTATTAAAGTAGAATGTTTACTATAAATTCAGGTCTTGTGCAAATCTTTTCCTCTGGAGACTCTCTTCATTCATTAATTATACTGGCTCTCAAAGCTCTTATTTTCTTGCTGTTTTCCTTATTTAGTAAATTAGCATTGTTGGATAATAGAATAACATCTATCTGATAGTTTCCTTTTAAAAGTCATTAGTCCAATTTAGTAGGTGTGTCCTTGTGTCTTTTATTTTTTTCCATAAATTCTGGAAGCATCATGATTTGTCCCTTAGCAACACCTTTTAGTTTGCCATTTGCTTTCATTCATCTCCCCAAAGAGTGCTTTTAAAGCTGCAGTAAGGTTCGCCATTTCAGAGAAGAAGCTTTTATTTTTCCCCTTGAATGAATGGTGAGATCATGCCCAGATATCACAGCTTGACAGGAACATTCACCAGCATATTAAAAACTGTCCTTGAAACAATGAAATACTTTTAAACTGAGATAATAGGTGAATTACTGGAAAGAATGGTGATAACTTTGTCTATTGTGCTTGGGAGGGGCACAAGAGGAAAAGGACAGTTAATTACTTAATGTTTGGTATAGAAAGTTAATTTTGGCTAAATGAAAGCTTAGACATTTACCTGAGCCTCCAAAGGTACTTCTCACATTGTTTGTATATATCTAGCACCTAGCTTTGCCTACCCACACACAGAAATCAGTCTAGTTACCCAGCATACCACACAGTGGTGCTTAGATATCCCTGCATACTGGTAAATACCAAATCAACAGCATGAATTTTACATGTAGTGAGAGCAAATCACTGTGGAGTTGCCCCCTTTGGACACAACAGGTTCCACAAAATATACATCACCCATACAAATAATGATAGTCCTTCCAAATAATTCAAGGTCAATATATTGATGGCTGTCTCTGTACTTTGCAGTTTCACCCTTCATCACACAAAGAGTTATACACTGTTTCAAAGGTGAGATTTTTCACAGCATGCTCAGACAATGGTAAACCTGACTCTTTTAAGTTAATTTATAGTGAAATAACAAAACAGAGCAGAACAAAGAATGCTACAATGGAAAAATTGTGCCGGCAGAAGCCTGTTCACCTATTAACTTCTGTGGAAAGGCCCTGAGACATACAATGGGCTGCTGATTAAACAGAGGCACTGTGCCTGCTCACTGACTGCCCAGAGTTCCCAAAATGTATGGTGCTCTCTTTGCTCCCTGGCACCCCTCCAAATTTATTGGGTGCCATGTACCACAGACTGGTCAGTTTATCTATAAATAAATACATTCCAGAAAATAATATTCAATTTCTGTATACAGGCTTCAGCACATTTCATGACCTAAACTATTTCTGTCCAAATAAGTAATTACCTAAACTCTGCAATACACAGTCTCTTTGGCTAGACCATTGTCCTAGTCTACTCCCCTTCTGCTGTTTAACCAGAACAAAAGGCACTTCACATTTCTGAGGAGAGATAATAAGTTTGCTACCCACCACAACTCTGTGTAGCTGCTTTGGACGTGGTTTCTGGCTGTAGTGTGGAAATTCAGGCAATGAACTCCAGCATGACGAGAAGCAGCTATTATTGGGTGCAATGTAAAATGGCTTTTTGGCATCACTCTTTTGCCTCAACATACAGCATAGAGGAATGCAACTGGAGTTTCAATACACTTGAGTATCTATTTCTTGAATCAAACTGAAATTCAGAAAGTTGTAAGATTGATGCAAATCTTCCTTCTTTAGACACACTCTCATGTATGAACAGAAAATCTAAAGATCCGTCAGGAGCTTTTAATCTACAGGGCAGCCAGGATGAGACCATCTTGCAGGACATCTGACAACACCTAGCTTGTTTTTTCTACTGAATCTCTGATGTTCATACACACAAGTCTCAGCCTTGCCCCCAGGGCAGCTATTAATATGGAATGAACAGCAGCAGAAGAAGGGACAAAATGGAGTTGTTAACATCCAGATTTGTAACATATGTTACCTGTTAGGAGGTCCTGTGACACATACTAGCCCTGCTAATGAGAGATAAGGTGCTTCATACCATCATCTGACACAGCATAGACACAGACAGCCCAGTGCCAAAGCTGAGAACTCACTCAGAAGATAAGGAAAATGGAACAGAGGGACAAACTGGATGGATACCCAGCATTATGTCTTTTTTTCTGCCCCTGCCACAGATATTCACCTTTATCAGCTTTCCAGGCTTTGCTCTCGCAATTCCACTCAGTGGAATAATTATTACTACTCCTCTTACTCAAACAGAATTCACTACCTCTGAGATTTCTCGCATAAAATTACAGAACTTAATGGTGCAGGCTTGTTTTTGCTCCCACTTAAGACCTGGGCATTCATATTCTGCAGGAAGACACTTGGTGGCACTCATTCAACATCATTTTTACTTCCCATACCACAGATTCTTTGGGTTAACCTAAAAACATGGAAAACATTCCCCTTACACTTAGTAAATGTATCCTATGAACTCTGTAACTAAGACCAACTTTTGCAGTCATTACTCACTTTTCAACTTAATCATTAATGATGTGAAGAAATACTTCATTTTTTTGTTAAAAAAAAACCCTTAAGACCACTTTGTGATAGCAAACTGATCACTAAATTTGAGCTGACATGTTTTT
Source organism: Polioptila caerulea (assembly GCA_013397295.1). Lineage (NCBI taxonomy): Eukaryota > Metazoa > Chordata > Aves > Passeriformes > Certhiidae > Polioptila > Polioptila caerulea. Next base: position 168,543 of record VYXF01005101.1, on the reverse strand, counting down.
GTCTACAAATCACTTTGCAGAATCTTCATGTTTCTGTTTTGAAGGGTACTTAAAATTTATTCCCCGTGTAAAGTGCAAATTCTTTGTCCCTTAACATCACTGTTCACTGCAACTTGCATGCAGCTCTTTGAAAACAAACTAAAGAAACAAACCCTGACTGAACTATATGGTAACCAGGATAGTAACTCAAAAGCAGCTGCAAAGAGTTTCACTGGTAGTACCCTGTAGTCAGTCTAATTTATACTTCTGAGTGACAGCCATTTGCAACCCAATATTCATACTGTGTTTTGAGAAAGACATAGGGGAACCAGCAGCACCCTGGCACATTTAGATGAACAAATACCTATAATTGCTCTATAAAATCCAGCTTTTCCAGGAACTACCCCAGTAGTTTCTCATGGACAGTACCCTAAAGTGCTGCCAAGGACCACAGCCTTATCACAGACACCTGGCAGTTATTCTTATCAAGGCTGCTGAAAGATCTGACAGTCAGGAGGGGATTTATTTATTTATTACCCTTAACAGCAGGACAGTATGACATTAGCTAAGGATAATCTAACACCGTTAGATAGCCCAAAGCTTGACTGAAGGTGCCTCCTTTGTGGGAGGGGGAAGATCATGCCCAGATGTCCCTGCAACTCTCCACTCACCACACTCAAAATAAAACTTATGTGAAACAGATTACAAATAGGTCAGCGGCCACTCAGTGGAAATGTGTTAAACCAATGGAGAACAGCTAAGCACATTCTTAAAACACAGATAGTGCTCTCACCAGCAGTGCAAGTGGCCTTCCTCTAGAACAGAAACAAGGTTCATTGCCCATCCCCGCCATCCTTCAATAGCCAGAAGAGTGACCCACAGCTGTTACTCCGCGGTCGCAGTGACCACAGAGCTTGATTACTCCATGGACGCCCATTGGTCCTGAACCTATGAAATCCATGCTGCTAGGAAACTCCTTTCCTAGCAGTTTTACTTTTGTTCCAAGTTTCACCAGCTGCACCAGGGAAAATTTAACTTTTTCGGACAAAGTGACCATGCCATTATCTTCGTGTACTTGAATGCAATTTGTTTGTATACTCAGTAGAGTTTACATACTTGGGGAAACACTTTGCTGACAAGTTCGATAGTTGCCTTATAATCTTTACTGAAATCTAGGAGGCATTTTTCAATATAAGCAAAGATTTTTAAATGTTGAAAGGTGTGCACCCAACACAAATTTTTTATTTCAGACATTTTACTTCTGGCCTTTCTAGAAAGAGTTTTATACTTTAAAATGTGAGAGTATTATCTTCCTCCTTTTCAGACTTTTGTGCAGCTAAAGGGCTTTTCCTCTAATATTGTTCTAAAAAGAGCAAAAGACAACCCACTGTTTCTGCAAAAACACAGGGAGGCAAAGCGAAATCTAAAAGTGAGTTACAATTAAACAGCTGAATATCATACTGAGCGCTATTTGACCATACCAAGCACATCAAATACAAAGCATTTACATGTGCTCTTCACATCAAGCCGGTATTCAGCGTATGCTGTGTCAGACGTGTTCTGTCACCATAATCATACAGCCTTTCTCACACCAGGTGCCAGAGCATGAGCCACAAAGGGCAGAGCCTCTCCGTAATGCTTTGATGACCTGCCCCTTGCAGGAAGGTGGGGCTGCATTGTACAGAAATGCAAACACCGCCATTTCTGTGAATTCTAGGTACTTCGTGTTTCATTACGGTTATTATTTGTTGTGTTA
>VYXF01005101.1:141191-166281 GCA_013397295.1 Polioptila caerulea | reverse complement strand
GGAGGGAAGGGCGCTGGAAATTAAAAGTGAAGCACAATTTGAAACTCTGCCTACACCACAGCTTTTATAATCAGCTTGTGACATGCTTGGCACTAAACACTGTTTATGTCCACAATTAATGCAGTTAATACTAGGTTAGTAACTGTGGCAGCCAGCCACGTGCATCGCCTGGCACATGGGTGCCTGCTCCCAGCCGGAGAGGCAGGCTTTGCTCTTCAGCGCGCACAGCCTGGCCAGTTCAAGCACATCTGGAGCCAGTTTAACTGGGGCCTCCCTCCAATGCAGTACTCAACATTGCCAGTGTATTCTTTCACACAAAACGCTATAAAAAGGGGAGAAGGAATTAGGACAAAAATGGAAGAGAGAGAGGATTAAAAAAAAAAAATGGGAGTGCAAGGCCCTTTCCAGTGGAAGCTATCCTGTCACACCAGGCTTCATAGCCTGCCTGAACAAGACCCAGCATCAGGGAGCCCCTAATGGGGCCTCCAGAACCAGTTTGACCAGTTCCTGTTTCTCCTATCTCTCCGTGCAGGTGGACGTCTCAGCGAGCATTACACACCTGTAGCTGCTGCTAGGCATCTGTTGTCTCCACCTGATGCGGGGAAGTGGCAAGGCTGTTCTTGATAGAAGGTGGTTCACATAAGGACTGTACACCTTGCAATCATAAGCATGCAATCGCAAGTAAAGTTTTCCAAAAAAGTCTTTCTCAAGACAGAGTCACAGTGTTGCAATGGGAAGGTTTTATGAGCTGGTTGCAAAAATTCGTTTGTACTTTTTGGGTGGGAGGTGAGTTTTGAAACTGAATTTTTACAAAGCTCAAAAGCTCTAGCAAGACTTCTGCATCAAGTTCAAGGCTTCCGTGGAAAATCCAGTATCTTCAAACGTTGCATCTCTGTCAAGGCATACACCTGTGGACATGCTCACTAATACACCAGGCACACTGGTAACATGACCTCTTTTTCTTTTGTGGCCGCTTACAACTCGAGTGAGAGCAGAAATACGTGCGAATCGGTCACGCATTAAGTTACATCACTGTCATCTGTCACGTGTTTGCTCACTTATCTGTTCCCCAAGGAGAGGAGTGTTTGTTTTGAGATTTTACATGCCTCTAAACATTTATTCCAGTAATGTCAAGGTTAAAGAAAGGTGTTCTTCACTTGCAGTAGGAGCTGGTGTAATCTGAGATAAGGTCCCAGAGGAAAGGAAGCCTGCTTCACAGTCACGGCTTGGCCATTGAAAACAAATGCATTCTGCACAGACATACATCACCCTCCTTCTGGAGGGCTACCTCATGTTAGAAGAACATCCCTGTCAGCCTTCATGCTATAACCCAGTTCTTCATGTAGTCTGAAATGATCAGTCATATCAATTCCTGCTTTCCTTGGCATGGTAGCATTAGATGTAAACTTTTATTTCATTTCTGTTCAAAACAAGTCCACAAGTACTAGACCCACAGCTTCTTCAGTAATATTTTAATCAAAATTGTTAGTATTCTCTTACTTTTTACTGAGCAAAAGGGAAAATTCATCTTGTTTGTTGTTTTTGTTTTGTTTGGGTTTTTTTAAATTAAGCTACAAATTCACTAAAGGAAATTAATACTTCACAGGATACAAAAGAATACAAAAGACCACATGTGTTTGCTGTTACTGTTCTCCAGAATTCTTTCCTTTATTGCATTCTCAGTCACCCATTACTGCTTTTTCACCTGCTGCAAGCTATAAGAAAGAGGGTAGAAATTTTATGGTAACACATGCTTTAAAGTGTGCTATTCTTTCCTGTTTCAAGGTTTTAGGAGTAACTTTATTCACACACCTCCAAAATGCAACAAGAAACCCAAAATGCACCAAGAAACCCAAGCTGTCTTCTTACCAGAAAAAAAACAAAACACTGAAAATGATCTTCAGCTGAGACACTTTTCTTTAGCTGTGCTTAAATATCACAGAATTAACACTTCATATAGACAACAAAAGGGTCACACACTGATCAGCAATTAAAAAATAATCATCTAGAAATGCAAAAATGCAGATGTATGAAAAAGGATGGTGTCCAAACAATGCAAGGATTATGAGGAAAGAAACTTCTATACCCATTGAAGGAAAATGGCATCCTATGCACTGTGCAGTCATTGGATATACTAGAGAGATATTTTGTCTCCTAAATAATGAAGAAGGGGGATTAGTTGGAGTCCCTGTTAATTGCTGAGTGAAATTTTTCAATATTTTTTCATCAGTACTTGTGTTTAGGAAGACAGGATAGTGCATGACAAATATTCCCTCTGCCTGCTGTTGAGCTCCTCACTATATCAATTCAGGTGGAGAGACTTCCCCTGTTTAAAATTACTTTTCTATCCATTTGCCAGCTGAGGATAATCAGAGTGTTTAAGCATGGTGCATAGCCCCTACTCCTGGGGACAGGGAGGGGCTGACCAAAGCCAGTGGAGCTAACATTATTTAGTGGATTTTTAAGTTCATATTTTAAAACTTCAAGGATGGAAATGCACAAAGCTGAGAATGGACATGGAGTACACCCATTCTTATCACTGAAATCATTGTGTGTCAATTATCGTGTCCATACTCACGAAGTTAGTCAGACACGTTCTTCTACCTGCAGCTGGAGGGCACAGATTGCCGGTCTACCTCTCTTGGATAACTCCTTGTGGAAGAAATGTGTGGCAAGCCCTGGTTTCAATACAGTGGTGGATACTGTGAAAGTCATTACAATCAATTGGCAGAGAGGTCATTTTAATTTTTAGTGAAATCCAGGAGGAAGTCTGATGCATTTATGTGCTCACAAGGAGCCTTTCTCTCTGTCCAAGTGGCTGCAGCATGCTTTGTTTCATGGCAGCACGTTCAGGAAGCATCAAAGAGTGGGAGACTGAGCTGAAGGACACCTAGGCAATGGTCAGCAGAGTGGAATGTAAATAAGGAATGCAAACAACGCCACCACTCACAGCCAGATATCAGACCCACGAGCAGCTATCAGCCCTCAGAATAAGCACTGCCTGTGGTAGTCAGTGCACAGTCAAACCACATTTTACCAGCTGAAAGAGGAAGAAAGGAGAATTTTACTCACTTTCTACTCCTTCATCCTGTTTCTTCAGATATGCAGGAGTTACGAGAGAAAGGGATCATTATAAGATAGTCTTTGACCCACAATATGGAATAATTGCCCTGTTAATTACACTTGCAACTGGGTTCTGCTGTACTCTGTGTGGGGTAGAGCTGACTCTGTGCCTTCAGTCATTTGTTGACTAACCCAGTCTTTGTGGCCAACTCATGCACGTTCCTCTGCAAATACTTTTGATAATGCTGCTATAAAGGCTTGTGAATGTCAGTGTAGGAGGGCAAAATATTTTGAGCTGCTCAGCTTCACTTTATAAATATTTTTGGAAGCCACCAGTGTGAAATGCTCCATTCACATTCAGCACTGGAAAAAAATAATGGCTTCTTCTAAAACAAAGACACATCTGTCAGTGCAGTAGAGTATATGAATTTACATAATCTGCAGCACAGAAAAAGTACTTTCTCAAACAAATTAAGTCAAAGCAGGCAGAGAAAGAACAGCATGAAGCTCTCTATGCAATGTCAACAATAATTAACAGAGTACTTTATAGTCTGCCAGTGCTTCCCGTGAATAAGGTACTCTCAGACATTTGGTATGAACAGGCTGCCCTCCTGTTTCTCTGCTGCAACCCAAAGCTGCAAGTCTTCGCTTTTCCTGGCTAGCCTATCATTAACTTTTAAATGTTGCATGCCACCCAATATTTCCCCTTAGAAGGACAAAGGACAGAGGGCATGAAGATTCTGTTGCAACTGCTGCAGGGATTCGTGGGGTTTGCTTTGCCGTGTCATACTACGAAATCCAGAGAATTTGCTTCTTTCTCAGCTGTATTAAAATAAAATTAAAAAAAAACAAACCCACCAAGCATACTCAAACACACTGCACCATGCACAGAACTTGTTAACCCTTTTATTCCTCAGTTTCTCTCTTGATACCTTGGGAGAAGGCAGCTGTCTTGTTTCCCTCACGAATGCATAAGATATTTGGAAGTTTTCTTCAACTCCTACTGATTCTCCAGGGACAAAAACTGCAGACATTTTGAATCATGGAGTCCCTTCTCTTAGGCTGCCCATGCACAAAATGCAGAACTTATGTGAGCCTGCTTTTGTGCACAGAAGAGCATTGTATTGCTCCTGTACCTCTGATTGAATCACACTGCCTTTGCATGTACTTACAGATTAAATTTCCAGTATTGCCAAAGAATGGGACACTCCTGACATCTTTCTGTCTTTACAAATGATAAAACTGCAGCCTTGCCTAGAGCAGAGGGATTTCCACAAGGTTTTTCCTTATAGACCAATTTTGACTGATTTCTTCCACGTGTAAGAGTGCTCAGAAGGTTGTCAGGGAGACAACTGTTGACACAGCTTTAGCCTGGTATTTGAAGGGCTTGGGCAGTTGAGTGCTTTTCAGCAGATTGTGCATTCGTGCAGATGCAAGCACACTAGCAGACTTCAGACCTGACTTTTTCATTTGCTGGTCTGAGCTCACGAGCAAGCACTACCTCCAAACTACAGCTGTAACAGAAGGCCAGCATACCTCAGCTAGTGTTATTTGAAGAAAAAACCTGGTGACCAAAAGTCAAGTGCAGTCAGTATGAGACACTGGACTTATTTGGAAGGTTGGCCTGCACTGTGTACATTGCTGCTAGTAGCTCAGCTGGTTGTTTAAACTCATCTAGACCAATATAAAACACTGTAATAATGCTTCTCTGATGCCAGCATCCTTTGTAAAGTACAGCCCTGAGCCCAGAAATTCCCATCAGTCTGCAGTCTGTGTCATTGCCTCCAGCTCCTCTGTGGATCTCAGTGCTTTCTTCCTTTCCTTTCTGCAAGCTGTGACCAAAATTAAATCAAAACCAGCCATAACGTTCCCTGAATTGGTGTAAAGGTTGAAAACAAGTATAATAAACTTTGCACTGACTGTGGCTAATTAGCACACAGGCAATCATTTATGATTAAGCCATATAAAATGTTTGTTATTAGCTCAAGAGCTGAACGCTACAGTACACAGCAAAGGTCCAGGGCAGAGAGAAGTTAAGTGACTTGCTCAGTTTGATGCAGCAATTCAGTGACAGAGGTAGAAATAGGCCACTCAGTTTTCTCTCTCAAAACAGGTCTAATCTCTAGATCATACTTTGATCTCCCTTTAGCAGCAGAAAATAAAACCTCTCTGTTCACGGTATAAGTCTTTACAGAAATTACTTTCAAGTTACAGACTCACCATTATCACATCACTGCAAGATCAAACAAAGAGAGGGGCAGCAGGATAGGAAAAGAAGGGTTACTTTGTGTCATTTACTTCTACAGTCTGCTCAACAAAGCCAAAGAGGAAAAACATTTTTTTTTTTTTTCAGACAGATGTCTTTTACAGCACATCAAACACTTCTCATGGGCGTATGTCAGAGACATTTTACTACAAAGGCTTTGTCCTTTGCATTCACAGCAGCCCGGATGTTTATCAGGATTTTCCATTCCCTAAATTCAAGATCACATTGGGATCTGTGTTAAGATGGCAGCAGAAGTACATCAACAAAGTCCAAAGTACAAAATCCTTATTAAAAAGAAAGCACTAACACAACTTGTTCCTGTACTAAGGCCGTGGTGGGGGAGTTCCTGTCATCTCTAAAGGAATGTCTGGAGAAGGAAACAGCCTATTTTCAATGCACTGGCTTGGAGACAGTCAGTGTAAGGGAACAATTGTCTTTCCTAATGGATTTACTTCTAGTAAATATGTAAGTTCTCCATGCAAAGCATATGGCTGCAGTGACACGAAGACAACATCCCATTATTTACTACATAACATCTCATGCACATATTGTGCTCTCAGTGTGCCTGCAGCAATCCTCTGATTTGTTTATTCATAAGGGCAGTTTGTAATTCTTTAAGTTATCTAGCACAACAAAGAGCATTACACACAAACTAAATTTAACATTGCTACACACTCTTCCTCTCTTGGGCCAAGACTCCACAGCATCTTGCATTTCCTCTCTCCTCACCCCATGCTCTGGTTTGCATAATCTCAGTCCACAAATTACTACAGAATCCTTTAAAAAACTCTTGTATCCTTCCTTGGTGAAGTGTTCTTATTTCTAGGAATAAGCCAGGTCACTGAGTGTTGCTGTAAGGCAGTACTCCCAGCCTCTCTGCCTGTAGAACAGCACAGTAGAGGATGGCATGTGCTCCCCCAGCAAGCTGATCTGCTCCACTCCCTGGGAATGGTCATGCCTGAAGGTTTTCGAATCACCAAGACACATCAGCAACAATAGAAGCACCTGTACCCAAACTCAATACTTCACTCTATTCACTTAAGATGACAGTGAGCTTCCACAAGACATTCTGTTCCCTGGCACCACCATGGATTTAAATGCTTCACTTGAGAGGAAATTTCATTGTAAGCCAGAAGGACAGAATGCTCCAACACTTACTGCAGAAAAAGAGGATAGGCAGAAATAGCAGAGATGTCTGAGGTCCCTTCTTTTGCTTCTGTTTGGAATATAAAAATCTCACAATTCTTCTCTATGCCAGTTCTCTTGTAGGTTGAAGTAACTGTTTTCCCATTTTAGTGATCCTGGCTTCTCAAGAAGGTAAGACATCAGGTAATCCTATACTTTCCTGTCTGCCTACCACCACTGCTACTGTGTAGTCTCACACAGCATTTGTGCATTGCTCTTACATTCACCAGCAAGGAATGAACTGATCCATCCTTCAGGCTCCTGCAAATGTGTATCTGCAGAGAAGGGAACTCATGTCTATTACTGGTAGCAGTAACTCCTTCCCCAGTGAATCTGAACAGCCTCTCACTCCAGGTTAAACCAAATGGCTTTGGTTGTCTCTCAGAGATGTGAGTGAATGGATGTGCTGCCCCAAAACTCCCACCTCTCAGATCATATAGTACTTACGTGAAAACAGTGGGTAAGCTTCTGGCAGCTCTTCCTGTTTAAAATGGGCTGGGGAAAAGCAGCATGTAATTTTCTGGCAGCAACACTGGAACAGTAAAACTAATGAGTCCCCACAGCTATTCCCACCTGTTCTTAGAGCAATATATATGTTGGATATATACCCACCATGAGCCTATCTGTGATGTTAACTCAAACTACAGAAAAGCCCCCAAAACGACCCAACCCAGACCCCAGATTTTCCTGCACAGGAAAAAGGGTGTAAAAGAGAAGGTGGTAATTTCACCTGTTTTCACGTCTCACTTAAGCTGGGTCTAAACTCTTTCCATAGAAGGGAATAAAAGCAGGACAAATATGCCAGCAGCAACATCAACCCAAGGGTGACACTGACCAGAGATACTGTAACACATGAATATGGAGCAAGATGAGGGTGAGTCAGCAGAAGATGTTTGTCTTCAATGCAGAGTCCAAAAATTTGGCTGTCTGTTACAGGAAATTACACTAATACTGAATCACAGTTTTGTACACATCATCATCATGTACAGATGTTTTCCATGGTGAGGAAGTTGTTGTTAGGTAGGTTTTACAATTTTATGCAATAATTTTTTTTCAAAATGTGTCCTAGAGCATCCAGTTTTTCTTGTGCATGAAAGTAGCTGCAGTATTTATGATTTCTCTTCTCTCCAGTAAAAACTCTGACCAAGACGCTCCAAAGATAGTTGCAACAACCCTTCCATATTCCACCTGGAAAAGACAAATAGTTTGCAACAATTCTCTAACAAAACACACAGAAGAAAAGATGAAAGAATTGAAAAGGATCAGTGGAATGCTCATAAAATGGAGATTTATCTCATGATATGAGAGAAATCACAAATGCACTAGGATTGCCTGGGATATTTCTGAGATATTTTTTAATTTTTCAATATGATTTTTTTGTTAGTGGACATATCTTCAGGAGGAATATACTAATTTTAAAATGCTTCCATTATGATTAGAATAGACAAGCTTTCTGTGCTCCAGAAACTTTTTAAAAACTCTTGGGAAATAGCAGTTTAAAACTAGAGGCTGACAGGGAGTTAATTCAACTCATCTGTAGCAAAGTATGTTTAAAACTTATTTCTTTTAATAGCTATTAAATGTTGACTGTGCAGTAAAGAGATATGCTGATAATAGAAAAATCATCCCTTTTGCAAATACTAACAGTAATGAGGCATTATTGCACAAGGGGAAAAAGAAGAAGAGCATTTCATCCTGGATACTCTTTCCCCTCAGACAATACGGCCTTTGGCAAACTGTGATGTTATCCAGGTCTTTAAACAGTGAAGTTTCCAAACAAAAGATTGTGTAAAAAAGATTTGAAGAAGATATATTTATAATTAATGATGGAGCTTGGAAGGAGTCCAACAATGAGAGTAATTCTTGTTTTCTAACCTGGAGAACAAGCTTTCTATAAACACACACAGTGAAGATTACCCCAGTAAAGAAGCAAAGCGATGAAGTAAAACAGGGTACACATACCATACTTGGAAAAGGTTCAGATTTTCAGATATTCTCAACCAAGCTGCAAACTACCTATCACAGATAGATTTGGGATGTAACATCAGGGGAAGTCTGTGAAGACAATCTTGATTCTACATCAATACAGCTCCAAATGATCCTGCTTCCTTTCATAGCTACTTCTGGGTGGAAATTGTTCTACTATCTTTTCAGAAGCCCATAAGTCAGCATTGCATAAAGTGAAGCAGCTGAATTGCAGTTGTTCTTTTAGAGTTTAGTGCTTTGTCCTCCTGGTGTGTGCTGTTTTTATATATTCACTGCTAGTTCCCTGATTGAGGTTTTTGCCTAAATACAGAGGGGAAGGGGTGGTTTGGTCTTTGCAAAAGCCAAACCAAAGCTGTTTCAGTTCCAGGTCCCATTTTTTCTGAACTCAGAAGGTTAAAGCCTGGATGGCTTGGATAAGTGCTTCTAATTCTAGCATACCCCTATTTAAAACAAGAGGGAGGATGTGTTTTTTAAAAAGCTAAAACTAGTATGGCCTGGAATGAAGTCTCTGAAGACATTTAGGGAGGATGCAGAGAAACAATTCCATTCCTCTCCCCACCCCTTATAACTCTCATTAATTTTTATCCTATCCCTTCCTTGCTTTCTATCTCTCAGATATTGTTTTCTTCCCCTCAATTTCCAACGGAGCTTGAAATTAAATTTCCTTTACCTCCTTGTTAGTGAACAAAACTCTGAACCGCACATCCTGGTGAAAGTTGACTCCCAGACTGAGTCACTGAGTTATCTTCCACCTCTGTACCTGAACTGGCTGAAACCACATAAAAGAAATTATTGTATAGTCCTGTGTCCATCTCTCACCATCATTATTTGATTGTTGGAAGGATAATGCTGAGTTTAGTCGGACAGAAATAGAACCACCCAATTGTAATGGTTTTAGTCTCCATTTATGACAGCAGAAACTGGGCCACAGTGTTACTCAAGATAGAAACAGCACTCATTGTCACAATTTATAACTTCATCAGGAGTTAACTTGGGAGCGTCAAGCTGGCAGCAATAATTCATACTTTGCTGCAAACTGTATTTTCATAATTTCTGTTGATACTGGCAAAGTGCTTGTTTTGGCTTTCTGCATGTTGCAGTCATTAGTATAATATAACATAGCCGCTCAGATATATTTAGGGGAAGGTCATTTTTGTACAAATTATTATGTACTGGGAAGTTAAATAAACAACCAAGTTAAAGATATCAACAATCCCACTCCTTGATCCATGCCAAAGTGAATTTTAAACACTGGTTGGTTCAATTGGAGGAAAAGTCAAGCAGTGATTATGCCAGTTGGAAGAGAGAGGACATTGCATTACCTTTTATTTAAGGACTCACCTGGAATGCTACCCTTGTAAATGGCTAAATATATCCATAAAGCTAGAGGTGTTCAAAGACAAGCTAGAACAGACTGGGTCTCTATACCATTAGCAAGATTACTCATTCTGTTCATAATAATGAAAATTCCTATTGAGACTTCACTGAGCAGAAAGTGCAGTATCCTGACAACTTATTAACAGCTCTTTGGAATGCGTTTCCAAGGCACAAAAGGACACTGACCTTGAAAATAGTATTTGGGTGGAAGTAAATGTCCATGCTTTCCACTTTGCAAGTTTGTAACCATAAAAGTTACAAAACAAGTCACTTTTGAGAAGTACTCATCTTTTACGCTCATTAGATTGCAATCCAGCGATGACTGAACATGATATTTAAACAGTAGTGTTTTTGCCAATGAGTTGCATGATCAACACGAACTGCTAATGTTTTCTATTCTAAACCTTCTCAAAATGTCAAGTGTTCTTGTCAGCTGAGTGGAAGTGGCATAAAAGTAACTTTTGAAGTTGTTGTTGATGAGATACCCTTGGGAAACTCAGTATATATACTGAAATTATATTCACAATATTCTCTAATCTCCTCGGCTGCAATAGAATTAGGCTCCCAACTCACATTTCTATTGATGGTAATGTAGCACAGTCTGGGCCTTCCTTCCAGAAAAGACACTGAGCATTCTTAAATAACACAGGTCTTGTGTTCTGAATTTTTGCAAGAAAATAAAAACCTAAATTAAATAAATTCCTTTTGGAAAAATAGCCCTGATAACTAACTCTGTTACAACCCTCGTAAATGCAGCACTGTTAATTTTTATATAGTTTTTTCTACACAGCAGTTCACCAGGACAGCAGAAAAATTCACAGCTATCTGAGTCATACTGGCTGTAGCAGATTCACAGATTTCTTCAGTTCCAGTTTCTTCTGTGCCTTGAAACATCAGAGAAAGGTAAGGGATCTGGTGCATTACCTAAGGTGGAAGACCTGGGCTCCCTCCCTGCTATTCATGATGTGTGAAAAAGTACAAGCCATACAGAACTATTTCCAACAACAAATTGAGGCAGAACTTTGATGTGCCTGTCCAGAGGGCTCACAGCCTCAGCCAGGTGCCTCCAGAGCTATTTTGGCTCTTGCAGGGCACAGCTGCCCCTCCTTGATTTCCCACTCTTGCAGCAGGAAGAACCATGGGCTTCTAGGTTTTTGGCCCAAAGCAGTGCTGCTGATGTTTTTGTTACACCATTTACAGCAAAAGCCATGAATTAATTTGCTTCTAAAGTTGCAATTAAATCAAGATCATCACCGACACTATATTTTCAGTGCCATGGGTTTCACATGTTTGAGATCAGGTGCTCTTTGGAGCCCTCTTTTTGATGACCAAACAAAATCTTTTACTCAAAGTATTTCCCAAAAATTTAGTTAGACAGGTGGGACTTGATGGACTACAAGCACAGGGATTGCACACTTGGTGGTCAGTGTTTGGTCCTTTATTCACACATCAGGGAGTCACAAAAGGGGTCAGGTTGGAAGGGACCACAGTTGGTCATCTGGTCCAACTTCCCTGCTCAAGAAGGGCCATCCTAGAGCATGTGGCAGAGGATTGTGTCCAGATGGTTCTTGAATATATGAGATTTTTTCCTCAAAATGTGCTCAAAGTCCCTAAAATCTCTGTTCACTTGTTCAAAGGCAGATTGGCATTTTATGCTGTTGTTCCATGCACAAGTGTCTGATTGCACTAATAAAAAGTATTTTGGACAGGGAAACTCAGTTTTTAGTTTTAGCGCAGCAGAGCAACTACAGTGGTGCAAAGCATAAGCATTTATAAAGATGAGCCTTTGTAAATGGCACTTCATGGGTAAAGTGAAAACAAGCATAAAAATCTAAAAGCAGGGTAGAATTTGGTCTGTATTTTTATTATCTGATGTTGTATCTGCATTTTTTCACTTGACCTGTAGCAAGCATTAGTTAGGATATCAGTTCCATTAAATAAACATTTCAGAATTTGAGTGCTTTCAAATTGCTAACTGCTCATTTGTGATCATTTAGTAACACTCAGTGATGATGTCTCTATAACAAGTAATTCATGTCTAAACTGGCTTTCACACTGCTGAAATGTAAAAGTTCAAGCATGCCGGTAGAACAAGTTGGCCTCCTAAGAACATTTCAGGGTCATTTAACATGTTTGATTGCATCTGGTCTTGTACCTATGTTATGACATTCCTGGATCTAAAAGCCTGTTTTCACACAGGTAATATACAGTACTGCAGCCTCATTTGCATTGTATGCACAGACTTAGCAAGTGGGTTGAAAAATGCACAGGGCCATTCACAGATAGGTTAACCCACGTCCAGAGATACCCAGAATGTGGGTTATGTACAGGTAGAAGAGGCAGAAGAGTACAGCTGCCACATCCAGGTCAATGAGATGCATCTGGGTTCTCAGCCCATCCTTGTCTCAGCTGGCTTCCTCTGTAAACCAGGCAACTGGGCCAGTTGGTGATGCTGCCTAGCAGCTCACCCTGCGAGGAGGGCACTTTCACTATTAGCCCCAACTGCTCACACAGTCCTGACAGTTGTAAAGCCCAGCATTTCGTAATATTGACTCACTGCCATGAAGTATGAAATTAATCTTTAGAACATCACATAAGGTAGAAGCTTAATTACTAACAAGGATCACAAACTCCTCAACAAAGTACAGAGCCATAAATGCAGCAATAAACATCCTACCAGTATGAATTTTTAACCAAAACATCAGAAGCCAGGGGACTGTAATGTAATAGTAACTTTAATGTTTGTAATTTTCAGATTTATATAATCTTCATACACATCCACAATGAAGGAAGGCAAAATAATTCTGTCTGTGCTACATGGGGATAACGAGGCAGCAAGAACACAGAATCTGCCCAAGGCCAGCATGAGGAGCCTGGAATGCCTGGCTGGCAGCCTCATTCTCAAAATACATCGTTCTTTTCTAGAGACAGCAGCTGTTTGTTCTCTGACACTTATAGAGCATCTAAGATTATTTCCATTGAAGTTAATAATCTGTGCAGTCCGGTGAGTACAAAATTGGGTCATAGATGTTTAAACTGGCCCAATTTCACTAAAGACTCCTGGTAAACTCATGGTTACACACAACTCTGTAATTATCAGGTTCAGTTTGGGAAGCTGAGTGGTGCATGAGGAAGGCTGGGGCAACAACACAAAAGCTGTGCACTCAGCTTTGTTCTGCCACAAGCATGGCCGGTCTTTTGGCCAGGGCAATTCCTACAGCCTGAAATGAAGCTGAGAGTTGCATGCACTCTGTGTATCCTCCTATGCCATTGCTAGAGGTGTGTACCTTCTTCAAGGAATACCCAAGGATTTCCCCAGCCCATGACCGACACAGGCGCCAGAGACATGAACACAGAATACCTTGGGCAAAAAAGCTTCCTCTAGGATATGAGCATCCATCTGCATTTCAGTTGTGTGATGAGTTTTTCCATCTCATGACAAAGGGGGCATTGTGGTTCTAGGGAAAGTGGCTAATAAGGGTGTATAGACAGGAGAATTGTCCTGGCAAAGCAGGATCCAGATTTGAAGCCCCAGGTAGGATGTGCTTGCTATGGTTTAGTCTCTTAGTGAAACCTTGGGCAAAACATAAGCATTTAAACTTTTTTCCACAACAAAGCTGAGAATTTTTATTTTTTTTTAAATGCTCTGTTCACCAAAATTTTATAATTTTAAAGCAGCAGAATTGCATTGAATGTGGTGGACAATACCCTTGTGACTGCAAACCTCAGTGCTTCTGCCTTCCATTGAGTTCTTGACAAAGAAGCCAGAAGCCATGAGCCACTGACATTTGTATATCAGGAACAGTAGCATTTAAATGAACATGTTAATTTCCTTTGAAGAAATTTGTCCTTATTACTTTGGGGTTTTTTGAGCAGTGGTAGGCAGAGTGAAAATGGGTGTTAATCTGACTGCTTATTACGAGCTTCCTCCTGCTTTTTGTGCCAGATTTGGCCCTTACTATAAGTCCAGAGGGCATACTGAGACACTATAGGCATTTCACTGGGCCAATCCTTGCTGCGTAGCACTTTGGACATCCTTACTGTCACTGAAGAAATGCAGGTACCGTGAAAGGATAATTAAGCCCACCTAAGAATCCCAAAGTGTGTCAAACAGCTAACACTGAGTCTTGTGTAATAACCTACAATTAGCATGCAATGCCCAAGGCATTTGCACATTGACAACATGGTTTAATCCAGTAATAAAGTAGGCTAAAATGATTATTATAGCTAATAGTATTTTTAACAGAAGTGAAACTACAGAAAAGAAGCTACAGTAACCTATTGATTTCAGCTGTGCCTTCCTGACAAGTCTGTATAGATTTTGTTATTTATGGTCCATTTTTTCAAAAAGGACCCAAGGCAAATGTAAAAATCCCTGTTTGTATGAAATAGATGGTTGTGCATCAAAATGAGGGATTTGCATGTTTAACTGCCCATATTTGTATCCTTCTATCCAGTTTGCATATGCAAAGGCGAAGATTGTTATATTTATCAGTGCATAAATGAAAGGAGGAGAGATAAATGACCTGGTTTGCAGAGGTGCTGAGCACATGCAGTTTCCATTTATTTCAACTGGAGTGTGAAAAACAGGCCCTAAGTGACTGGCTCAAGCTCACACAATGCATGATTGTCAGTGCCAGGAAGAAAACCCAGAAATCCTTCCAGTCTAATCCTCCCAGTCTAAATCCTCCCCAGTCTAAACTCTAGACACAGTCTCTCCAAGAAATAAAAAAAAAAAAGAAAAAAAAAAGAAAAAAAATCCATCCAAGAGCCTGACCACACTCCTATTCCTATCTTAATTTTCTAAGAGAAGAAAAAAAATGGGACATGAAAAACTCCTGCATAATCTTTAATGACTAGCAAATAATGCCAAGTAGGGCAAGTAAATATGTGTGAAGCATTGCTCACACACCCATCAACTTGCATGTGTGTCACAGATGGTTTTAGTGAAGAGCCAAAAAGAGAAGGAGAGAAAGGAAAAGGAAAACAAGTCCAGATAAAGAGTAAGCTAGAAAGAGAGACAAAGACATTCTCTGTTATTAAAAAAACCAAAAAAACAAACCCTTTAAAATGCTATGAAAACTAATGATAAAAAAATAAAGCACCATTCCCTTTCCTTGATAACATGTAGGCTAATCTCTACATAAATAGAAATAACAGCCTTTTGAAATGGCAATGATTTGCTTGGAAAACATTCATTAAAAACGTCCTGCAATTATTGACTCTATCATTATTTCTTGGCAGCAGCTGAGTCTCACTGCATCTTGTGTTGTTTCTCCAATGAAAAGCAGAGCATTGTTTGGGGAAAAAACCTACAAAAACAGAAACAAAAAAAAAAATCAACCAAAAAAACCCCCACAAGGACATTGTATTTGAAATATGTGCTTGGTGACATGGAGCTGATTGCCCAAAGGAATCAGGATACATATATTTGTATTATTGTACACGTGAGTAGCTTGAATCATGTACTGCTCGGTCTCTTTGTTTGGATTATGCAGCTTGGCTGGGCAGCCATCCAAAAGATTCACATTAAATTCTAGCTATATTCAGCACAAAAGTCATCTAGCATCAGAGGATCAAAGTTACATCAACCAACAAGCACTAAGGAATTGATAAGCCACTAAAATTAGGTCATCTCCTAGCAGCTGCTTTTGATGGATGAAGTAGAATTTAGCCTCAGGTTTTCTATTTAAAGATCTGTTACAGCATCTTTTCCTGCAGCTACAATGAGAACACAACAAAGTATAATGCTTCTGATTAAATGTTTAATCATTACTCTTTACTCTTCTGATTGTTTCTGCCATGGCACAGATTTACAGCACATACTATTTGCAGCTTTCCTAGCCCTTTTTAAACTGACATTAAAACAGTCAGGATTTTTAATTCCTTAGTTGAAAAACCTAATACAATATTTTTTTAAAATGTGGATAAAATTTTTTCAAAGCTGTTTACTTGCCACACTTAAAGAGACAGACTGCCATTTACTGGAACTGAAAATGAGTGTCTAAGCAATTATCCCACCACTATGCCCTCTGGAAGAATCACAACATCACTAGGAACCGTACAAATACAGAAGTACACATCTGTGCATATGTACATGGGGCGGCTAAGGAAATTCTTATGTTTTTATGATTTTATTTTTGGCTACTTTTTGGGAAATAATCTCATTAATCTAATTAACACATACTTTTAAAAGTACCAGCTAGTGCACTAGGCTATCTTTGGTCATTAGTGACTGTCATTATAACTGTGAGAGTACAACATATGTCCTACCAAGACATGCTTGTGGTATCACAAATAGTGCCATCATTATGATCATTAGCATCAAAACCCTGACACACCTTTAGAGGAGACCTCAAAATGACATAAACAAAAAAACCTGAATTAGTTTCAAAGGCATAGAACCTGCCCTTGACCTGTTCAGAAGGTCGGCTGGCTGCAGCCTGTGTAAAACACTCGGTCATCATTTCATAAATGAAGCTAACGCAGGACTTCATTGTCAGGGTTTTCAACATGACGTCTCATGTCTGTTAAAATCACTAGAATCTTATTTAAATAACCTTGAGAAACAGAAAGGGAAAAGAAACCACATCCACCCAATTATGAAAAATGAAGTAAATAATCGCCTGCTTTTTCAAGTAAAAAAATGATAGGGTAGAAAGACTGAAAAATATAGTACATGACAATGCCACATAAGACACGTAACTTTCTACAAATGACAGACACATGCATGCTGCTCTATAGCAGTCATCCTCTGGGCTCCCTTCTGCCAGCCTTGTAAGTGGGCTGTTGCTGGGTAAGAGTCATAAGAGGTTGAACCTCGCTGTTGTTTCCATTCCAAATTTGGTATGCCTGGTCTTTATTACTTGTGAAAGCAACATTATGCACTGTAATTCAAAGTCTAGATCTAGCTTTTTCCAGCTACATACCTCTTCTTCAANAAGGGAATTTGTAATAATATGTCTGGAGCAGACAACACATCTGAAACTTTTCTTTTCGAGAAAGAATCTTTGCAGGAAGAATGTAAATGAATTTAATTTATCAGTTCTGCTTAGTACTGTATTCTGCTTGGATCTCAAGCTAATCAGCTTTGTCTTTTGCTTGGGGCCTCAGAGAAAAAGCCAGCCAGGGAGCCAGCTTGTAGGTGCCTATCTGGCTCATGAAGTAGGACATCTGGTGAGATGGGGATGCTTTGATGCCACATAAATTTCTGACAACCTCAGCTGAAGGCTGTCTGTCATAACATCTGCTGTTTTACTGCGCTATGACCATGCTATGCATTGAGCGTATCTGGTATTAAACGATGTAAATCTTGGGATTTCAGTTTTGACTGGCCTAAGTAGTAGGACAAAAATACCTCTTCTGTGTTCTAGCTGGACTCCTTGGCATATCTCAGCATGAACATCCTTTCTGTTCATTTGTTTACTAACAGTTACCTCATCACCTCCTAATAACTGTGTGCTTAAGGCAAAACTGGCCAAAGATGCCAGAATGCAACAAGAGTTTCTTACTTTGTGATACTGCATCTCTGCATCGATCTAAGGAAATAAACACAACATCCTCTATTGTTAAACAAAACACACAATTCTTTTTCTACTGAATAAAACCATGTATTTTCACTAGGTCCACAAAGTTTCTTTAACTGAGGACAGAAAAGAATAATAACATTTTCAGGAGAAACTGCATTATTCTTTTTCTGGCAGTGGATCTCATTTAAAGTTAAACCAAGTACTGAATATTTCCTTCTTTCAAATTATTCTTATTCTTGACAGTGACAAACATGCATAAATGACAGTGGGATTTTAGTTTACATAGTATACTGAGTCTGTTACTAATCTCAATGTAATGTAACATTACTTAACCCATGACCATAAACTAAAACTTGTTTGTTCCAAAATGGACCTGAGGCACTTTTGAAAAATCCAATGGGCAAATTTATAATTTGGCTGTTTGAAAAATTACTTTTTAAATTATTGTTCAAAAAATATGTTTCTTTTGCCTGTTTCTTTTCCTAGGGTCACTTCCTACAACAAATATGTGATGATCAGAATTTGGGGATAATCTAAGAAGGAAGAATAGCTGCCCTTCTCAATTATGCCATTACCAGCTTTATCAACTGTCAATATCCTTGAAAAGATAAACAGAGATAGAAATAAAACACCAGAAAAAAAAATTTAAAAAAGAAGTCAATGAAATAGTTTCTCATATTTAGGGCATTTGTTTGGCATACTACAGTTCCTAGTTTTGATAAAATGAGGTGCTTTTAAATATCAGATTTGTCACTGTGATTGTGAGAAACTGTACTTTGTTAAAAATAATGTGAGGAATTGAAAACAGATCAAATCACATTGTTATGAGCTGTAGTTCTATTCACCAGGTATGAAAGCTGTAATAGTTGTAGCTCTTCTTGCTTGCCCACACATGGTTGCTATGCATTATGTTCCAAAACAAATGCACAAATCTGCTGGCAATAGTCAGTAAGAAGAGAAAAATTTTAGTTACACATCTTCTTACATGAGACTACCTGTTTCTTTTTGGTCTCTCTGCATCTGCCTATGTCAGAAGAGTTGTGCCATCCTATCTTTGTCTTCTTGGAAGGGCAATATGTCCTATTTCTACTTAAAGGTTGAGGGTTTGGCAAGGAACGTTCTGATCTTCTAAGAGTGAACAAACATTGTGCAAGATCTCATTACAGAGATCCCAAGTTGCCAGCCTAAAATGCTTTACTAGGCAATCACTATTTCCTGGGTATGCTTATGTACCACAAGGAGCTTGATATTTATGCAGCTTGCAGTATGCTGTGCATATAAAAATCAGCTACAAGAGGGAAAAAGTGTTTATGGAAGAAGAGGTTGGTATACACTGACACATTTTGATGAGTTACTAATCTAAACAAGCCAAAGCAAAGATTAAGCTGACAGTATGAGGTTTGGTTTGTGGTCATGTGTGCTGAGGAACCAGCTGTGCCAGCTGTCTTTCAGAAAGTGTTCACATTGTTTTCCATACCCATGAACTGCACTGGAGAAGAAAACTGTGAGAAGAATAATAAGACTCACAAAATCAGGCCCTTGAACCTGTGTAAATTAGGCAATAGGATTAAGGTTTTTCCTCTGCCTCTTAATTGAGCACCCCCCCGCCATGCTACCCAAGCTCAGTTCCCATGGCCAAGTTCAGTTACACATTTCATACCTACAGAAAAGTAAATATAAAACACGGTCAGATATTCTGCTGGAATATCTTGCCTTCTTTCATTGAATGTGCAGTTACTCAATACCTATGTTTATCCTACTCATTCAGCATGAGATCTCAGGTGTCATGCTTTTCAAATCCTACAAGCAAAATAGAAATTTTCTTTTTCTCAGGCTTTTATCTGGCTTCTACATCATAATATGTTCACATTGTTTCCTGTTTTGGTTTTTGTTCTCCCTTTAAATAAACCTGAATACATTTACTAAAAGTGTGATGTCATTACTAGTATTTTTAGATGCACAAAAAGATGAGTATCAGTGAGAAAAAAGTTAAATTTGTCTATACTGTAAGCTATTTGTGTGGCCAGTTTGAGTTGCCAGCTCCAATTCTCACTACTCAAGAGCACTCTATATTTGCCAAATATGATTCTCACTGCCATCAGTTTCTGCTGTGAGGGTTTAGTATTTCTGCATATCAGCTCAACACCTCTAAACATGGATATTCCTAAATCAAGAACCTACTGTTCTTCCCCCGTCATCTAGGTCCTTCTCTTCACCTGCTATTTCTTACCTTTTCATCAAATGATTGCATTGCACCAAAGCTGCCATCTTCTCCTCCCACCAGGTCTATAAGGTTTGGATTGCAGCATCTTTACTCTTGTGTCTAGTATTTAGCTCTAGATAACTGCTGACAGCAGCAATTTCAAGGGAAATTTGCAATGAAAAGTCTCCTACCATTTGTGTATGTGCACACATGTGTGTGTAGCAGAGGTGACTGAAGTAGAAAAATATAATTTTCCCTTGTCTTTATCTAGTATCTTATCTAAAAGCCTTCGATCACATCTCTTTTTCTATCCTTCAGCTTGTTGCTGAAGGTATAGAACCCAGTTTGGGGTGCTCTACCCCTTCAATCTTTCCCCCTCTGCTTCCACAGAGGTTTGGGCAAAGGTTGTTTATCTAGGGCCAAGACCCATAATTGTGAGTGGTTTAAAAGCTATAGTGAGAATAACATGAACAAAAACAAGAAAAAAGAAGAATGTGCACTAAATAGAAAGGAAAAAACTATCGCACTGAGGAATTTATTTAAATCCACAGCAGGCTTCTAAGAGCAATAGTGGAAGACCCAAATCTCAGAGCTGTGTAATCAAGTGGACAAAACCAATCT
The DNA here is from genome assembly GCA_013397295.1 of Polioptila caerulea. NCBI lineage: Eukaryota > Metazoa > Chordata > Aves > Passeriformes > Certhiidae > Polioptila > Polioptila caerulea. Next base: position 146,051 of record VYXF01005101.1, on the reverse strand, counting down.
CATGTGTATTTGTAGGGGATGATTTGAACACATTGTATCAGACCTTTTCCAGCTATGATTCCTAGAATTAAAGCTTACTCTTATGATGCTGCCAGCAGCCCATATAAGCTTTGCCTAGCTGAAGTGGTCAAGAAAGGTACATTCATAGCTACATCAAGGCCTTTCCAACTTACTTGCAATAGCAGTAATGAGTATACGAAATATTTTACTTCCATTTTCCTCACCATATATAGCAATTATTCTGTCATTCATCAAATGTACACAAATTTCTTTTCATATGTAAATAGACCATTTGCTTCACAGCTCTAGCCAAACAGTTGTGCAGTTCTTTGTTAAGAAGATAATATATTTAATGATGGAGTGCCTTGTTTCCATTGTATGGAACAGGTGTTGTTTAATGGCACAGGCATTGTAACATTATATTCGTTTATTAATGTGAGTGTAACGAACACATTGTAGAGACATGAATGTACTGGTCTCATGGTTAGGGTTAGTGGTTTCTTATGATGTGGTAAGTGTAGGATAGTGGCTTAGATTCAGACTGCAGAGAAGCAGGAGTTCATTATAGCAAATCCAAGTGATGTGGCTGGTTTTGGCCCTTGTTCACTTTTGAAAAGCAGAGAATACATGAAAGACTTCATTGAAAATGTGCAAGTTATTCAGTGTGGTTAATTCTACGTTGGCTCCGCTCCCACCTTCTTTCAAGACTGTGTATGTGAACATGCTTTCTGAAACAGCAAAACCAATCTGCAATGCATTTATGTTGCTTTTGGATACATGCACAGTTCCTAGTATCCTATTTCATGAAGTAACCTGTCTTCAAATATGAGGGAAGAAGTCTGTAGGTGATCCACTACAGCAAAGTAACAATGCTTTCTTGGATAGCACAGGTGCAGAGTCAGTCTTTTGCTCTTTTTCACACATGTTGCCACATTTTAAGAGTTTTTGCTCTGAGTGTCACTTACCTAGAATTGCTGCTCAGCCAGCTGGCAAGGTAGCTACAGCTGCACAGGCAAATCAGGTGAATGAGAGAAGTAACTAAAGTACCTGTTTTTTCTTATTGTGTGAAATTACTCATTGAGGGACAATGAGTCAGAGGGACAGAATTGACAAATGCAAGTAAATGCTGGCAGTGTCCATTTGCTTTATGGAACTCAAATGCCCGCTTCAGTTTGTCTGAACACATCTAATCTTTTTTCTCGAGTGCCTCATGCTAACTTTGATGTCCTATATCATCATTATGCTATCATTAAAATATCATGGGTTTTTTTACCTACTTTTTTGGAAACATTGCCTTTAAAATCAAGATATGTAATGAAGTGATTCTGTTAAAGAAAAGTTAATAAATGTGACTAAATCCTCACCTCTCTACCTCCTAATATAGGACATATCTTAGTTTTTGTTTCATCTGGGAATTTAATAATCTTAATCATGTTAATCAATATTTCACTTCCATCTGTAATGCTAACAGGTCCTTTCAGAGCACTTCGTATATGTCAGCCACAACCACTTTCCTAGTAAAGCAAATGACAGCACCCCATTAATGATTTTCGTTGCTACTTTCTGAACTCTATCAGTTCCCAAAGTTTTACTTCTAGTGAAGGATCAACAAAAGACAAAGGTAGCTATGAAAGAAAATGCTAATGTTATTCAAATATTTTCATCACTCTCCTCTTGAATCTTCTTTACACTTTTAAAAGCAACTGAACAAATGCCCCCATGCAGTTGCCCAGCTTCTCTACTTGCTTAAACTGAAAAACATTTTGGCCTTATTTTCTTCTCACTAACACCATTTTTGCAATATTCTATCTCCAGCTGCAGCTGAATTTATTTACACTTACAACTCAGTAAAAAAGAGGACGAACAGATTCATTATCTGCTTCCCAATTTTCTCGCATGAGGCTTGGGATCAAGGCATGGAGTGTTCAATTCCAGCAAGAGAGGAAATCACTTCTGTGTTCATGGTCAGTCACAAACTTGGGAGAGCAAAAAGCCCCCATGCATGATGATCCCTAAGGCCTGGAAGCTCAGCCCAGGTAACTGTGCTTGAACTCACCATGGGTATGTAGGACAGGCAAAACATCTGGGACCTTTATTTGAGCCACTTCACAGATTTGCTGCTGTATGCTAAGTCAGTCACAAACATTGTGCCTTTGCTCTCAAACTAGGCTCTGCCCCACGTCCCACATCTCATCACATTTCATCCTCTTTACTTGGGCAACAGCATCAATCCTCTTGACCCTCTTATTTCACTCTCTTCCTTGAAGACACAATTTCTTCTATGAAAACTGGTTTTACTGAGCCATCTCCCAAACCTACTGCAGGGTACAGAGAGCAGGGGAGTCATCGTCCACGGGCACATCGGTTCATTTTGCACTGTAATAATGATACGTAGTACAGATGCTCATATGCGATAGGGGTTCCTGTCTTGGCCATGGCCTATCTGGACATTGTAGAAGCACACCCTGAAATACAGCCTCTTCCCAAAGCAATTTGTCTGCCTAGCAAGCAGGACTGACAATGGATTTGTTTTGAGTGGAGGCATGGGCAATTCGCCTACTGTTACAAAACACGACAGAAAACTGGGAGCAAATGCATCTTTTGGCTTCCCAACACAATACTGTATCTGACAAGCCACGTCAGGCTGTTTTACTTATACAGTTTTTAACTGAATTTATTATTAACCAGAATGAAATCCATAACAAGATGGGAATAATAGCCAGCAGCCAGCTGTGGCAGACCACACAGCCTTCCTAGAAGCCTGGCTGCTTCTCATCCCTCTGAGGACACCGACCACAGCACAGGATTGATCACACAGGTTGCATTATCAGCTCTTCTCTTTATTAATACCTCAGTTTTGTCACCTGCCACCAGAGACCTCAGGACAAGTTTTTTAAGTTCACCTGTCATGTAAATTGGATTAAAAAGTCACCCTCTCCAGGGTGAAACAGACAGCACATGCAGGTTTACCTACCAAATCACTCTGCAACCAGGACTTCAAAAGAAGAGGCAGCAGGGACAGTTAAATAAATTCATGGCCCTGCATGGACATTGCATCTTTGCCACACAGACTTCAAGACTACTATATCACAGCTTTATACCTGAACCAGAGTGGCCAAAGTAGTTCTCCTATCTCTCCCACAGTAAAGACAGCATAAAACTTTCAACAGCATCCTCTAAAGTAGATGTCCTGTGAAATACAAACATAATGCATTACATGCCAGTTAGAGACACATGAGGTATCACACTCAATATTAATTTTTCACAGAGTATGCTTCTACCCACACCAGGATATCACACTGTTATCTGCAGCAAGGGCTTTTCTTAACTGATGGAAAAAATAATCTGATGTTGGCCAAGAGAAACACTATTTTTCTACATAGGAAAATGAAAAGAACATATTCTTAAGTGGACAAAAAGAAATCTCTGATTGATAGAAAAAGGCAAACAAATTCTGTTCACAGCTCTGCATCTGTCAGTGATATTGGCCAACTTACCCATAACTGTTAACAATGTAGATAAGACCAAATTCTAAGCAGTAACTATGTTGCATTTTATTTTACTATTAAAAGAATTACTAGCATGCAAAGTGATACCAAATCACAGCAGCATGAAAATACAGAAGCAGGGAGATAGGGAACACCTCCGATACAAGGTATTCCAGAAATAATTGTCCCTGAACAATAGAGGTTCTCTGTGCAAAAGCTTTCTAGTGGGAAGATCAGTATCTTTAAACAATTATTTTGAAAACACTACTCTTCCTTAATAGAATAAACCTATTAATATCACCCTGGAGCACTTAAGTGACAATAAAGGCATTACAGTATTTTAAGAAGAAATCCTGCGTCTCCAAATCTGTGTTTTCCACCCTAAAAGGAATAATATTATTAAAAAATAATCAATACAGACTTTCTTTTAGGAAACTTCTATGCTTTTTCTTCAAAGGTCTATGAAGACTAAAGAAGGCTCAAGCATCTGTGTAGTGAATCTAGAGTCTACACAGCTGAGGGAGACGCAGTAATCAGTGACAGTATAACTCCCTCTTTCTAAAAATTTGACTGTGCCTGAAGTGATGTGACATATATGGGGACAACGCAGCTGTTGTATGGTCTCAGGCAGAGTGCAAGGGTGCTAAAATGATGTCACTAAACATAGCTATCATTAAATTATTTTTAAAGTTTTAACACTGAAACATGATACTACTAGCCAACAGTTACTGGACAGACCAGCTGGGGGGATATACTAGCAGCATAATTCAGGATGTAGACATTCAAGACATTGCATACGAATCTTAAAATAAGCAAAAAGAAGGATAGAATTCCAGAATTATTTTTAAAAACAATTTCATAACAACTCTCTCCACCATGACAGCTACTCAGTGCTTCAGGACACTCCCTGGTAACTGCTGTGGTCTTGCTATCATGATCTCATCTTGAATTGACATTACATAATGAGCTAAAAAATAGTATCTTGTTTTCAGTGCAGAAAACCCTCTAATATTCTAAACAGAAAATGCACTCATAATTTATAGATATTAGTTGCTGTGTTTTCTTCCATCAGCTTCCTAAAAACCTACTTGCTAGTGACCTCATGTGATTTAAATTTTCTTCTTTGCCTGTTGATAGCTGTTGGGTGGCATACAGGCTAGAATGGGCTAGAATGAAGAAAATGGCACAGCAAGGATTTCTACAGCAGCACCACACTCGGCACATTGGGCAAGGAAACTCAGAGCACCTCTGCCAGCATGAAGGATGAGCACTAGTAGGTGACAAGACTCCAGAGCTGAAGAGTTTCCTTGCAACATCTATCATTACCTGGAGCTATGGTGATGTTGTATTGCGAGAACACTACTTAAGAAAA
>VYXF01005101.1:75495-141186 GCA_013397295.1 Polioptila caerulea | reverse complement strand
CCCGTTCTCACACTGCAGACTTCTAGTTAATGAGCTAATAGATTCTTCAAGTTATGCAACACTCACATAAGATTTTTCAGATTACAAATGGATTTTTTTCTAGGCACTATATTGCCCCATAGACCCAAATTATCAACTGACCTGCATTAATTCAGAACTTCTGAAAAGTCATTATGCAACATAGCAACAGAGGTACAGGAGCAGAGGTTAGTCATTACCATGCCCCTAATTGAAGTGACAGTACTAAAATCACATTAGGGAAAAATTTCAAAAGGTTACACCTACAGTGTCTAAGTAAAGAACATAAATGCAGTGTTAATTGAAAGTCAGAGAAGAAGCAAGTTATGAAAATACCATAGTAAGAGTTACAGAAGAAAGAGACACTCTGCTGATTGAAGAGAAATTATTTATGAGGCCAACTGCTTATTTGGATAAAAAACCCCTCCAGGAGCAGCCAATTTGATATTACCTTATTTATGTTGAATTGAACAACATGAGAGACAATTCCTGAAGATGCTAAATCAATACACCAGGGAACTCACCAGGGGAGACTGACCATGCCTGACATTTAGGATAAAATGCCATGAGGTTGCACTGTTCTTTTCATTTGCCCTCTGTACTCCTCCATTACTGCCTGCTGATGATCTGCTCAGAAGGAAACCTGAGCTGCCCTCAACAGTAATGAAGTGCCATTGTGTTTTAACAGCATGCTTAACTTACATGTTTCATTGTTATTTTTGGCAGCCATGTGATAAAACCCAAAAACTCTCTGTGTGTGTGCGTGCGCAAGTACATTAAATTCAATTCACATGAGCAGCAGGCATAATTCTGTCCCAGAAATGAATGTAGTATCAAGGCTTAAGTTTTCTAAAAGTGTTTTTTCCTATCTGATGCTTATTTGGGCAAAGAGAAATCTGCTTGTCCTACTGGGAGACACAGCAGCAATTTGCAGTAGTACATCTGCCTTCCCTCCCACCCCAACCTTTAGCATTTTCGCAGTGCTGCTACACTCCTATATACAAACTAACCGTGGTACTGGAAGCAAACCTCAGTCCTTGCCTCACGCCTCCTCTACCCCAAGACCCACAATAGTCTATGCTGGATCACCAGGCTTCAACACAGAGCTTCAGAGGTGCAGCAGGACAGCAGCAGTTCTCTGTTCATAAGGGCAATGCCATTTCTAATGCAAATATAAGGAGTTCGCAAACCCATCTGCATCAATGCTGAGAAACTCAAGCTGCTGATAAGCTTTTATCCAGACAGGGTAGCATCTGAAGAGAAGACATAGAGTGTCTCCCATGATTACTCCTCCCCATGGTCTCAGAGTGTCCTTCACATGACAGATCAGGAAAGAAGTATGAAAAAGCATTAATTATCAGCTGCCATATCCAAGGCAGGTGAGTAGAGCAAAATATTATGGACAACCCCAAGCTAACATCAAACGAAGCCAACTCAGGTATCAGATTGCTTTGGTCCATACCACCTGGAGCTCTCTGCAGGCTAATTTGCAATCCTTCTCCAGCAGCACAGCCTCATTTCTGGCAAAGCAAACCAATGGCATTTGGAGATATTTTCCCTGTCATGACAACACACACAATAATCTTTGTGGATGGCAAGAGATTGCTGGGCTTGAACAGCCAAGGCTCTCCTCCTGCAATACTAAGAGATGAAGATTTAAAGGACCCAAAGAGCAACATAAAAAGCAAGAATAGGGAGCAGTGATGAGCTCCAAGGCCTTGAGGAAGGAGAATATTTGGCATGAGCAGGCATATGTGGAGGGTGAAGATCTGTGTAAGCTGCTGGCCATATTGGCCAGGACCAGGGCAGTGATTGTCCTCTTTTACGCAGCACTGATGAGGCCACACCTTGAATCTGGTGTTCAGTTTTGGACTACTCGATACAAGAAGGACCCTGAGATGCTGAAGATTTTCCAGAAGGGCAATCGAGTTGGTGAAGGATCTGGAGCACAAGTGAAGGATCTGTGAGGAGCTGCTGAGAGGTTGTTTAGTCTGGAGAGAAGGAGTCTCAAGGGAGAATTTATGCTGTCAACATCTGCCTAAAAGGAGGTCGTGGCAGGGTGAGGGTCAGCTTCTTTCACAAATTATAAGTAGCAGGATGAGAGGAAATAGCTCCAAGTTGCACCTTAGTTTGGGAAGGGATTGGATATGGGTAAAAAGTGCCTTTAGCAGAAGGGCTATCAAAGTTGGAACTGTGGCTGGCCAGGAAGTGGTTAAATTACCACCATCCCTGGAGGTATTTAAAAGATGTGTAGTTGTGCTGCTTAGGGGTATGATCTACTGGGGTTTAACAGTGTTAAGGTTATGTTTGGACTTCATGATCTTAATGGTCTTTTCCATTTTAAACAATTAAATTATTCTAAGCTACCTAAACATCTCTATGCTGTACCTGGTTGCTGCTGAGTCATTTGGTGCCTTTGTGCAAGTCAGAACTCTGTTAAGAAAGTGTCTCAGTTTCTTCCCTTTGAAAGCAGAAGAATGTTTACTTAGCAGAGTAAACCTCAGAAACACCAAAAGACTGTCCTGCACTTTGAAGCTCACAGATACCATTTTACAACACAGGGTCATTCTCTTTTCTCCTCCTGCTGTTTTCCATAAGAAAATAAAATTATGCCACGAACATTGAAATGAAACCTGGTTACTAATGGAGGTCAAACCTTTTTCCCTTCAGATTTCTTTCCCAGTCACCTGTGCCCAAACCTGCCTCATCAGTCCTCACTGCATTCCTTTATGCACAGAACTGTGTGTACTGTTCCAAGGAGCCCCATGTTGACAGCTGACAACTTCTTTATCTGCCTTCCCCTCTGCAGAGCTACTGACTCTGCCTCTCTTTTTCTAGACAGAAAGCAGTTTCCACAAATCTAGTCAAAATATAATCATTGCAAACATCATCTTCAAATCCAGCTGAAGACTGAACAAGTTCAGAAGCTGCTTGTGAGGGCAAATAGCAGACAGACAGACTGATCATAAAGAAAGATTGCATAAGAATTATTTTCTTATGAAACCAAGCTACAGTAGAATTAGGAGATTCAACATGATGTTCCACAAGGACTGTAATTCATTCACCTTATACAATTTATTATACATAAACATTTTTCATTTCATAGAGCAACACGAAATATCACACAGGAAAAAGAAAAGCTGATCCCTCATTATAGTTGTTCTAGGGGTCATGAACCTCATTATTGGTTTTGCAAGCAAATATAAAAAAAAAAATAACTACTGCATTGAAGAATTTTGCTTAGAGTTAAAACCTACAGAAAGGTGAATAAACAGAATCGGGATTTGGATTTATCATCAAATCACTATAAAGCTAAGCTACACTATTTTAGCTAACTAAAATATCAACGAATCACAGACATTTCCAGGAATACTGATCACCTTTCTAAATTTCAGTAGATACAGCATAGTCTTCCTCACAGTCATGTTTATATACCTAAATGTAGTTCCCACAGCTGAGCTCCATTCTGTGGCTGTTCTGCAGTGGTGTACGTGCTTTACATTTTGGTATTATGCAGACTTCACTTTATAGTGTGTCAGCTTTCTGTTTAAGTTCCTCATTCCATTTGTGGTTGCCATCAAAGTATTTAACCTTGTTTAAAACTCACAGAACTGAAGAGTTACCTCAACAATATTGAAGCCTATGCCTTCCTGATGACCTGCATCCAGCCATTTTAAATCACCAAACATGTCTTTTCCCTGACCCTTTTGAGCTTTTGTTCAAAAGTTTGAAGGCTGCTTACTGACAAGTGATTTGTTTCCATTAGAACATGCCTCATTCCAGCCATCCGTGACCATTTTGTACTTAGGGCTTTATAACCAGCACGTCTCAACATTCCTAAAATCCCAGAGAGGATCTGAAAATAGAATAAGAAATGAGCATTTAAATTAAAAGCAACAGCTCTTACATGAAGCTGCCAGGTTTTTATGGTAGATAGTGTCTTTTTGCCCACCCCCACTCTCTCTACTCCCCCTTTTTCTCAGGGTTGTAAGCCATGTTTTCCACAATATTTTGTAATGCCACCTAGGGTTACATTCACTCTATTTATAGGGGCCTGTTTTAAAGTGAAACAGGTGTCAGATTGAATGAGCCAGTTGTCAGCATACAAGTCCTCTTGGGGAGGGGATGGGAGGTTTACTACTTTCTGTACTTGGGGAATTTACAGTCTGATCACTAACCTCTCTGCAGGGCAGAGTAGGAGGAGGGGGGAAGGCAGAAGAACAGTGGAAGGAAAGGTTAGCTTTCTGCTGGAGCTATGCACTGCTGCCTCTCCCCCAGATCCATGCAACCAGACCATTGCTTTTTTCATGTGCTGAAACTGATCTGAGTGTTTGTAAAAGGGGCCAGAGAAACAGCCTGTTCTGAGGAATGAAATCCTTCCAACAGACATGAAACAGACAGAGCTCAGCTGAGAACAGGGCAACTGAAGACCCCTGTCCCACTTGCATCTCACCCACCCCTTTTTTTTGATTACACCAGGGACCAGCCCCAGGCAACAAAGATCAGCATAATGCTGCCATGCCTCTCGATCTCATGCCACCTTTGCCATTATTATATCCTGAACAGCAGTCCATTAACAACACGATCATGAACGTTGAAAGGACACAAGCTACAGAACGCTGTGCTAATAGTGTGTAGCAGTAAATACCAGCATAAAGAGTTCCTGGCACACTGAGCTCAAAGTCAGACCTAGAAAGCAATGAGTATGTGAATACATGAAGGGGGAAGCATGGGAAGATGAGGTAACACTTAAATAGTTTAGAGAAGCCACTGCTCGTTGCTCACCTTCACTTTGTTTGCATGATGACCATGCTTATTGACTAGGTAGTGATTTGTAAGACTTAAATAGAGACCACTAAGACAGCTGACACAGACCAGTAGCAGTTCATTAATTGTTGCAACTATTAATCACTACCTATATCAAAACTAAGACTCCAGAACCTGCCAGACATGCTACAGTGGCAAGGAAAAGAGTTGCTACTTATTCAGGAACACATCCAAACTGCAGAATTCAACTTGACACAGAGAGGGGGGGACAAAGGAAGTATGATAGAAGTCAGAGAGCTGACATGAGGAAGGAGAATTGAACAAGAGAAAGCATGACTGCCTTTTCTTGCTGAGAACATTTAATCCAGAAATGAGTGCCTTTTTGGCACAGTATAGAAAGCAGGTCTTTGGGAAATGCAGGAATGAGAATCTCACAGACGGCATCAATGTGTAGGGAGAACATGAGAGATGTGCAGTATCAATGCCAGAGGCATGGTGTACACCATGAAGACTGGAAGGAGAGCTACCAGGGTGAAGATAGTGTGGAAAGACAGCAGAGACTATTTGATAAGCAAGATGACACTGGTGACAATGATGTAAAAGTATCTTGGACTTCAGCAGCGTAACAGTTTGGCCATACGATATACATTATTTTAAGTATTCACAGGTATTCATCAGGAATTGGAAGCTAACAACTTCCACAGCACCTGAAACTGAGAGGATCTTTAAATATTCCTCTCTTCCAGATTTTTCTTGAACGTGGGTTAGGCCACCACACTGATTTCCACTGCAAAAAAGTCATCTGTAGTACTTGGAAAGATGTAAGTCACATAAAACTGCCATATTTATCCAAGGAACAAGGCACTAAGGCAAATGGATTTACATGTGCAAAAATCCCAGTTCAGCATGTGTTTGTGGATTTACTGTGATTCATCAGTCATTCATGTTAATTTGCTATGCAAATAACAACTTACATTTTAAATTTAGTATTTGTACTTGGAGTTATCACTACTGTATAACTCATCATGGTATTTGTGGTTTTTTTTGTGTATTTATTTATGGACACTTGGGGTTTAAATATAATGGAAATCAAAAAAATATGAACAAATAATCACAAAAATATGAAAATCCCATTGCACAGAAATACAGTGGGACTCTTCAAGAGTTTAGTTTTGTTTATTTAGCAAGGAAACAAACTCTGAAAATAACAATGAAAAAATATCACATAACTTCATGGAAAATGGGACTGGGAGAAAACACACAAATATTTAAGTACAAAAGGTTACATTTCCAGAAGAGCTTACTAGCTCCCATTCCTGAAAATGAACACCAGACCCATTGGATGCTGAGTGCTGTCAAAAATCTAACCACTTCACTGAAGAGCCTAACTGGGAGCTGAACTGTCTTTGTAATCTGATCCCATTTGGGAGATGTGGCATACCAGATTCTTTGGAAAGAACTAGATCTTATCATTGCCATTCCTGAATTAATAGAACACAGTTGATAGAGCACTTTGTGCAATATAAATAATTTTTATAACAAATTTGCATACAGCAGAAACAAACAAGCAAACAAAATCTCTGAAGAATCTACGGGGTTTTAGCAGGTTGTTCTTACATTTGATAGGGAACTTCAAAACAGGCAGCTGGATAAATCCCCATAGGCTCAGAGACCCTGGGCACAACTTCACTGGACTTTGCCCTTCCCTAACCTCCAGAGCTTCTGTTTCTTCTTATGCACAAGAGCAGAGAGAGAGGGTTGGAGACTGTTAAAATTGCCATGGCTCTCTTGACTGCTGCACTATTTTCCAAAGGATAGTGCAAACATTTCTTCCATTTCATCATCACTAAAGCTGTTGTGCCCAACCCCTCCCTCGTGGGAGGATTCACGTGTGCAACATGTCCATATGCATGTATGTTTATGTATATATACATATGAAAATACAAAAACTAAGAAATTCTAGACAGGTTATCCAGAGGGGATTACAAAGCCATCGCTTCCACTTCCTGAAAAGTGTTTGGGCCTTGAATTCAGCTATAACAATGGAAATGCTTTCCAGGCAAGATCTGCTACCAGTCTCCTGCATCCTTTCAACTTTTGCCAGACCTCATACCTTTAAGGAAATGCTCATATCTTGAATTACAGGAAACAGAGATGACAATCACTGTAGTCTTTCTTGGCATTTTTAGGCCCTTATCCCTAATATTCTTGGCAACTGATCACTTCAAAATGATCACTATCTCTATCAATCTCAGTAAATGTGCTACCTGCTAGCTGTAGCTCATTGTTTTGCTCTACTCTTCTACAGATTCAGTTCATCTTACATTTTTTCCTCAGACCACAATTCTTTCAATTATTTCTGCAAAACATCCTTCCTACATCTACAGCATCACATATTTCTGCATTATATTTTCATTGTGCAACAGGCCTTCATTCTTGAGGGTCACCAAATCTGCATTTGAAAATTCCTTGATAGCTAGAGCAGAAGCTTGTACACCACTCCTTGTGCAGTAAAAGTAACAAAATAATAAAAGCATCACTGTGCAGCAGGAACATCACTTTCACCTGTTTGCCACCCTTATGGAGTTAATTTACATTAACATAAATATTCCATTAGTAGAAATATTCATAACATACTTCTGTCTCAAGAGGCATTCTGCAACAAGATTCTTCAACCACTTATGTTTAACTAATGTGTATCACATTTGAATAATATAAAAAGACAACTGAGTTAAGTGATTGAATGCCTGGAGAAAACCAATGTTAATTTCCACTAAAAGCAAAGCATATTCCCTACATTTTGCTGTTTAATTACTGCAGTATTTGGCCCACAAATAAAAAAAGTGGTTCAAGAAGTCTCCAATGATGGGTTGCTGAAACTTATTTTTGCCCTCCCACATACCTCTAAAAAGGATTTTTCATATGCATTATTTCAAGCCTATCCCTTGACCCAGAGCAAGGCTGGTCAGGTTGAATATCTGCTTCCCAATATGATGTTGATGTAATCTGATAACCTTGCAGGAGCTTGGCATGGGGTGGCTTCTGCATCCCAGGTTCATTAGTGCCAAAAATCCACCCAAGGAATATAGAAAACAATGCTTGTCTCCTCAGCTCTGATAGGATACTCTCCATGGTTCTCAGGAATTTTTCCAAAGAAGCTGTATAAGTAAACTTTAGCGATGAACAGATCCCCATGCTATTCTGCTACTTTGACTTTTAAAAACAATAGCAATGACTTGTTCAAGGTAGTTGGTTAAGATGAAGGACATACCATTTCATATAAATTTCAACTCACTGATATCCAAAATAGATTGAGTTAGTTTTCCACCTGTATAAAAGGCAATCTTAAAAAAAAATCCATTAAAATGAAGAGGAGGCAAAGGCAAGTCAGTAAGTAAAGAATGTATTAAAAAGCTTAACCGGCCTTCTAGTTTATGCAGAGAAAACATATCACTGACAAAGTTCAGACAAGCTTGGAACATACTCGTGGCCATGGGCAGGCTCACGCCTTTGACTTCGGTAGGATGAGGGCAATTTACTTTATCTGGAATAAAGCGGTGTACTGACAGTTTACATCATTGCTCAGTGAAGTTGTAACCCAGATTTCTACTCCAGGCATGTGGAAACATCATAAGAGTCACTTTAAGTGTAATTATTCCTACTTTATCATTGTTATAGAAAGTTAACTTGCTTTGTATGAACTTCTGTGAAATTTCTACAAACCAGTTGCTAAAAATTTAGTTCTAGAGACTGGTTTTCAAGCAGTCAGATGACATGCAAGAGAAAAACTGGGAAAGATTAATTTGAGCCTTGTAAAGTTTAATTCTTTCCTTTAATGCTCTGGCTTTCTGTAAGTAATAAAATCTTTGATTCTCCATTAAAGTATGTGAAAAAATCTGCAAAACTGCATTAGCAGGAAGCAAATGTTTAATTTCAACTCAAGCTTCAATGACTTTTAAGAAAGAGGGCATATTTCCCTGAATAGACCATACAATTTCTTGTGTGCTCAGCCCACTCCAGTTCTCTTTCCTTCGTATCTAGAGTGCATGCAAGAGCACTCTATGAAGGGTCTTACAGGACCACCCTTTCATGCAAGTGGACTTTCACCTTCTGGCAGGACTTTTTAAATTCCTGATAATGCATGTGGTACATTGAGATGGCTGGCTTAGATTATTGACTTCTATGGACAATGTATATTGAGAAATGGCTGAATGACAGATCTCAGAGAGTTGTAATCAGTGGCACAGAGTCTTGCTGGGGGTCTGTCATTAGTTGTGTCCTCCAAGGTTCCATACTGGGCCCAGCACTGTTTAGTCATCAATGACTTGGATGAAGGGGCAGAGTAACATCTCAGCAAGTTCCCTGATGACTCAAAGCTGGGAGCAGTGNCTGCTCAGGCCTGGTGAGGCACATCTGGAGTGCTGTGCCCAGTTCTGGGCTCCTCAGGACAAGAGAGACATGGAGCTCCTGGAGCTCCATGTATAGTTACGAAGTCCAATGTATGGTTACGAAGTTGATCAAAGAACTGGAGCACCTCTGTTATGAGGAAAGGCCAAGAGAGCTGGGCCTGTTCAGCCTTGAGAAGAGAAAACTGAGATGGGACCGGATCAATGTCTGTCAGTATCTGGAGGGAGGGTGTTAGAGGATAGATCCAGGCTCTTCTCTCCTGGTGCTCAGCAACAGGACAACAGGCAGAAACTGATGCATGGGAAGTTCCACCTGAACTTGGGGAAGAACCTCTTTACTGTGCAGGTGACCAATCACTGGTACAATTTGCCCAGAGAGGGTGTGGAGTCTCCCTTACTGAAGATATANAGAAGAGAAAACTGAGATGGGACCGGATCAATGTCTGTCAGTATCTGGAGGGAGGGTGTTAGAGGATAGATCCAGGCTCTTCTCTCCTGGTGCTCAGCAACAGGACAACAGGCAGAAACTGATGCATGGGAAGTTCCACCTGAACTTGGGGAAGAACCTCTTTACTGTGCAGGTGACCAATCACTGGTACAATTTGCCCAGAGAGGGTGTGGAGTCTCCCTTACTGAAGATATACAGAACTATCTGGACACAATCCTGTGCCATGTGGTCTAGGATGGCCCTGCTTGAGCAGGGAGGTTGGACCATATGACCCCCTGTGGTGCCTTCCAACCTGACCCATTCTGTGACTCTGTAACAGACTTAATGCAGCATGGGTATAAAAAAGCGCACAAGGATAACACCCATTAAGGACAAAGGACTGATGAGAAACAAAGGAATAAATGTCAAAAAAGTTGATGTAATTCTATTTTTAAGAACCCCCCATTTCTCACATCTAACCTTTGAGATCCGTTTAATACAAAGGCACAGGCAATTTAGTTATTTGCCTGCTAATACAAGGGATTATTTGAAGCAATCAAGCAGTGCTGAGAATAACTACTATGCCCATATAGAGATTGTACACAACCATGTGCAAAAGGGTATTTATGCAGTTACTCTCAATTATACCTTTTGTGAGTGAGAGTAGGATTTTTTTTCTAATCTGTAGAGGTTTCCACAAGTTCAGAGATCCTTCATATTTCCAGATGTCATGCCAATTATCTGCTGAATGAAGGAGATATCTTATTTTCAAGAGCTGTTGAAGGAAACAGTTATATCTATTATGACTCCTACACAGTATTTGTGTCCGGCATATTAATTGGACAAGAGACCAAACCAGCTGAGCTGTTCTGAAGGTCAATCAAACAAGATATCTAAATGTATGGCTGATTTTATACATATAAGTATATTGATGAAATCTGCTCATATTTTTGAAGCTAGACAGACAATTCCTTACATGAGACTAATTTCTTAATGATGATGGACTGAGACTAGACTTTGGAAGAAAAACTTGTGGGTGTTTGTGGATGAAAAGCTCAATGTGATTCAACAATGCAGACTCACAGCCCAGGAAACCATCTGCATCCTGGGCTGCATCCAAAGCAGTGTGGCCAGAAGGACAGGAGAGGGGATTCTGCTCTACTCTGCTCTACTCTGGTGAGACCCCATCTGGAACCCTGCATCCAGCTCTGGGGTTCCCAACAGAAAAAATGAATAGAAAAAACATGAATAGATTTAGACAAGAGCTTGATCATAAAGAGCAGAGAAGCTTTGTAAGCAAGTCTGATGAAGGATGTCCGTCTGATAGCTATGTGAAGGATTTAAGCCTCAAATTTATTTCAGCAATGCACAGCTCTGGAAGCTCCACTCTTCCCTAGATGGTAGGAAGCACAAGCTACAGTTGCTGAAAGGACTATGCACACTTGAAACTCACGTATCTATCTATATCCATCTATATCTATTTATGTATATCATCTCTATCATCTATCTATATCTATACACATAAACATATATACATGTAAAACCACAATTATCAGTTGGAGTTACTCTCAGCTCTGCTTACAAAAAGGGAAGCACAGAGCTACCTGCCCTTCTCTTTACACACCACACACTTTGCCACTGGAGAACAACAGCCTCAGGAGAATCACCAAAGTGCCCTCCTGGAGAAAAGTATCTGAGGAGACATCACCAGGAAGCAGCTACCTTCCTAAGAGGCATATTTATTTTTTTTTTTTATAGGAGAAATATATTCTTAGCATTCACAGTAGTACTTTCTCAAAGACAGGTTATATAAAGCGATACAACACACACATAGAAGCACGCAAAAATAAAATATGAATGACTCACTGCACTTATGCAAACTAAGTTGCGTAAGCCTGTTTTTCTCAACTCTTAAAAAACCCCAAAACAGCACATACACAACCCTACAAAATGAGCTGAAATGCTCAGTTATGAAAGCTAAAATTGTTGAATAAAAGCAGAACTCCCTTAGCTTCTCAGGGTCCTTCACACCCACATCTGGTATAGTGTTTACTAACGGATAAAAATAGAAAGTTGAAACTTAACAGACCCTAACATTTATCACAGTATTTAAGAATCAAAACAGAAAACATCTGAGAAGTGGCATTCACTTCTCAGGCGAAAGAAACCTAAAGAGGGAAAGATCAACAGCTGCGTTTTGAAAGGCATCCAGTTAACTCTCACAGAAATACTACCCTCTAGGTACTTAGCAAGGACAAGCTAGAAAGAAAATAATCAACTGTACTCCTTCATTTCAACAGGTAGGTAATTTTAATGTAATGTGAATAGAATTTAATCTTTTCAAAAAAATCTTGCAGAATTTCCTCTGAACCATTACATTCAATCCCTTGTTGGCACATGACACTACAAGACTTGATTTCTTTAGACATGTATAAAATGCATTTTTCTTGCAAAAGAGCAGGTCATTTTCTTATCTGCCAGACCCAGCAGATGTCATCACAAATGGCAGAGGTGGGACATGAGCACATACCTCACTGTTCAGGGGTTCAATAACCATTATCTGTCCTGCACACAAGGTGTTCCTGATCAGCCCATAAAGCAATATATGTTCAATTGCAGATTTGGAAAAGTTTGGCATGCCAAATTTGAGAGCTGCCAAATCATGTTTTTGAACAGATAGGCCACAACATTTAGATAAAATAAGCCCTGAACTAAGAAAGGTGTTCATGAAATGAACTTTCTAATGTATTCTCAGAAGTGAGATCTAAAATAATCTAAGAGAGTTTTTTAAAATAATCCTTCTAATTGCAGTAGTAGCATTACTTCAGTGAATTATTCAAATCTACTGCGGATGAGATGTCAGGTTAAAAAATTGTATGAGTCAGCTAACTCACTCACACTATTCTGTTCTCTCTCTATCTTCCAGACACGGTAAATAGATACATAGCACACAGGTGGAGCATGCCATTGATTAGCCATTGGCTCCTATGAGCACCTGAATGTCACAGAATCACTGAATGGCTTAGGTTAGAAGGGACTTTAAACAACATCTAGTTCCAACCTCTCTGACATGAGCAGGGATGCCTCTTATTAGACCAAATTCCTCAGAGTCTTGACAAGCCTGGCTGTGAACACTTCCAGGGATCTGGCATCCACAGCTTCTCTGGACAACCTGTTCTAGTGTCTCACCATCCTCACACTAAAGAATTTCTTTCTACTATCTAATCTATACCTACTCTCTTTCAGTTAGAAGCCACTGCCCTTGTCCTGTTACTACAGTTCCTGAAGA
Source organism: Polioptila caerulea (assembly GCA_013397295.1). NCBI lineage: Eukaryota > Metazoa > Chordata > Aves > Passeriformes > Certhiidae > Polioptila > Polioptila caerulea. The sequence goes on along the minus strand of VYXF01005101.1, from coordinate 128,279 downwards.
ATGATCCCTCTTTGGCTTTCCTGTAGGGCCCCTGCAGATACTGGAATGTTGCTATGAGGTCTCCATGCAACCTCCTCTACTCCAGGGTGAACAGCCCCAACTTGCTCTGCCTGTCTTCACATAATCTACTTTGTGGCCTCCTCCAGGCTTGCTCCAGCAGTTCTATGTCCTTCTTATCCTGGTGGCAGCGGAACTGCACAGTGTTCCAGGTGGGGTCTCACCAGAGCAGAGTAGAGGGGAAGAATTCTCACCCTTGACTTGCTGGTCACACCTCTGTTAATACAGTCCAGGAGGTAGCTGGTTTCCACAATCAATATCCTTCTCCTTCAAGTCCTTCTCCTCCAGTCTGCTCTCAGTCACTTCACTCAACCTCTAGCTATGTCTGGGATTGCCACAACCCAGGCACAGGACGTTGCACTTTGCTTTGTTAAACCTCATGAGGTGCAGGCAGGCCAAGCTCTGAAGCATGTCCAGGTCACTGTGGATGACATCCCTTCCCTCTCATGTGACTGCTTCACACAGCTTGGTGTCAAACTGGCAAACTTGCTGAGGGAGCACTCAATGCCAAGTCTGTGTGACTGCTCAGAGGCTGAAGCACTCCTCAGAGAAAGGGCAGGTGGCAAACCGGAGCATTCTAGTTGTCCGTGCCAACGCTGAGCAGAGCTGTAGTGCCAGGACAGGCAGACCAGGAGGACCTTGGACATGATGGGAGAGAATCCTGCACTGGTAAAGGACAGCAAAGAAGGGAACAGAGAAGGGAGACTGCAGGATGGCTCAGAAGGAACCTGAGGCAGGGCAATTTTAAAGAAATTTTAAAGGTGAGGCTGCTTTACAGAAGATATTGAGCACGAACTGGAATAGTACACATTATATGTAGGAAGAAAACTCTTAGCACATCTTGTGTTAGAAGTTGCAACTCTATCTCAGGATTCCAGCACCGCCACTCCAGCTCTGTGACTGCAGAAAAAGCCCCGGATGGGATCCTAGCCTCACAATTGAAAGAGCTGCCTGTTTTGTTTTACATGATACATGGGACACAAGTCCTAGTTCTGTACCCACTGCCTGTTAGTTACTCAACATGACAGACACATAGAAAACAGAACAGAGTATATTTATAGGAAATAAAAGCCTAGACTTTAAGGCCACAAGCCACAGCTCAATGGTTTTGTAAGATATCTTTAGAAAAATACCATTTTCTGTGTTGTGGTAAATTAGAGTTTCTATTTGAAGAAAATATTGATTTTTTGAACTACAGAGTTGGCAATAAAAAAAAAAAAAATCTTGCTCTCTGTCACAAGAGTAATCATAACAACCTTGATTTTCAGAGAGCTCATGGATGACCAGACTTTGGTTTTAAACTGTTGCCAGTACATCAGCTTTGATGTACAGGTTTCCAGCACACTGGTAACCCAAAATCTGCCTGCACTACTGCCACAGCCACAGCCACAGACAGCATCCAGGAACCAGTTCTGTGTGCTCTGGAAGAAAGCAGAATCAGCAGTTCCCCTGCCTTCAAGCTAATCTCACTTAACACTAGGAAGACAAAGAACAACTACATTCATGGACTCCACTGTTTCCAAGATGCTTCTGGTGCTACAGCAAAACGTCCTTCAAAACTGAAAACTAGCCTAGGTTTGGTTTCAGAAAAGGCTCCCAGGTATCACAGAGTGTCAGCTGCTGCATGACTCTGCCTTCTACTTCAAGACACTTTGGGTCACTGCAGGGTCAGGTTGAGCCAGGGGCAGAACACTATGCTAGGCAGCAGCAACACCAAGACAGTGTCTTGCTAAATATCTGTCAGTAAAATCCTGATGAACCAAATTTCAATAACAAAACCACTGCAAAATACTCCATTCTGAGGAACCAGATGAAGGCCAGTTAGAACTGTTGACTGCTTTAACATGCTATAAGCAAGTTTTTAGGGGTATCAGAAACTTCTAGCATTGCAACACAGACTTTTGCATAGGTCATTGACAATACACTGTGCCACACAGACCAGGTCCAGAAATGATATAATCTTGTCAGCTATTACAAACAAACAAAAAAATCTTTTTATTAATGGAACTTAAGTGCATAATAAAAATGCACTTAAGATAATAATAATATCTATGCACAGATAAATCCACCTTGACTGATACAAACAATACTATGGTTGAGAAAGACTCAAGAAGGAGCTGAAAGAAATAAGGTGACACAAATCTAAGACCTATCCTCTAATCTTAATTCTACCCATTTTGTTCAGAAGTCAGATAAATTAACTTTCAGATCTTAAGATGCTTTTTAATTCTGGGGAATAAAACAAAGCAGAAAAAAGTTCCAGTCCTACCAAGTGGGTAGTTAACTTATTTCCACAGTTTGTCAAGTCATATAAAGTCAAATCATGCATAAATTTTTGCACAATGCAAATTTTTCAGTGTTAGCCTTTTCAGAGAAGTTATTTTGCATAACTAACACAAGCCAGAATATTGTGCATGTACAATTAATACTATTTCAGTACATCTGGATTTCCATTCAACTTTCATCTTTCAGTAGTTTCATAACCAAACCAGTTTATTTCCTGCATTCTGTTTTTCAAACAATGTGATAGAGGACAAAGACAAAATGCCCCGTCAGACAGGGCAAAATTCAGTTTTACAAGAATCTATTTTACTGAAATCTGCTAAAAATATCCACTTGGGTTTCACAACTTCATCCTGACCAATAACAAGGAGTTCTGAATTCCACTGGAGATGGAGAAGATTACATGCTGGTACTCCATAGTGCTTACACTGATAAATTAACTTTATTTTTAGGAAGTACAGACTCTACTTTCAGAAAGTACCACCATCACTACACCCAGGTTCTATTTTTAGGGACTGGCAAGAATCTACAAACTCAAACCAAGTAGTTATGCCACTGATTCAAGTCAAAGGTAGGGATTTTTCCGTGTTCTTCACAAGTTCTTCCCAACTTCCTGGTCTTCCTTCCTTCTAATCAGGAGAATAAAAAATAGGAGTATAATTTTATTCACTGTTAGACTACATGAGTGCAAAGAAGCAATGACGACTGAAAAAGGAAACTGACAACAGCTCAGAAATTTTGTATTCTGTATTTACCACGGACAAAAGGATGCTTTTTCTGAAAATGACAATCCATCTTCCAGATTATGCACTAGGGTTTTGATGAGGCTATAATTTGAGCAAAAATGAGCTGACATCACATTTGCAAATGCTAAATGTTAAATGATTGGCCCAAATCAGAAGACAGACACCCTAGCCCTGAGAAATGCCAGTCTAAGTGAAGCCTGATAGCTGGAATTTAGTAACTCACACACACTGCTGTTCCAATCCAGCCAAATTAGGTAAATCAGTCAGTTCCTGACCGAAAAGCAACACTGCTGGGCAACCTTCTCAAGCAGACAAGCCCTAAAGGATAATGAAGGGAATTAAACTGTTCTTCCAGCCCCAGAGGCAGGGCTGTGCCACACTGGCAGAGCTGCTCTTGCAGAGCTAGAATGACTCTGGTATTGCCAGCCTTGGTGTTGGTGGAAGATGCTGGGCTAAGCAATTACACTAGACATGTCAACAGGATGTCCAAATTAACTTCCTGGTCCTAATGAGATAGTTGAAAAGTCTGGTACAAAGGCTGTCTTCTTTTCCTAAAAAACATTTCAAGTATGCTCCACAGATGAGGGTATGACAAGCACACAGGTATGTGACAGTATATGTGACTACATTAATTACCTATTAATGTCTATATGTAATAGAGACACTCAAAACTCACATAAATGCAGGTTTTGCACATGTGTTTCACAGAATTACATATCTCTCCTTTCTGTAATCATCACCTCAGTATACACTCACTTAGTACTCACCTGAAGAATGCTTGTGTCCATTCTTTTGAAAATTTTAGTGCTAAATTTAAAGTATACTTTATTTTTAATGTTAATTAAGCCATTCCAGATATTAAGGCCACTGATATTCGCTAAAACTATTAAACAGAGCATTTATAATGTTTAAACAGATCCTTTATCTAAGAGAAAGAAGTATAAATGAGACATATATACCCAAGTATCCAAGTGCATTGCACAGGATACTCTGATTTTTCAGAGTACTGTTATCAGTTTAAGCAATGCCACACAGCCTAGAGCTGTTTGTGACATTGGTGAGTTCTGCAGAGAAGCTGCAACTGAGGAACAATGACAACAGAGAACCCATCTCTAGTTTAATAAAAGTTTTCTGTGAAACAGTGTTTGCTTAGCATACAAGCACAGATGGGTATATTTTTTGCTGTACTACCCTAGGCCAGTGACAGAAGCCTAGTAACATACAGCTACAAATTGGCACAAGAACTATTTTCACCCTTTTTATAACCTGGGGAGTAAACTTTAGCTTTAGTGAGTTCATCATAATTCCAATATAAAATGACTTGGATAACAAAAGAACAGCAAGTTTGTGCAAATTCTGACTTTGAGGCTATGAAATAGACACAGACATATATGCATTGCCCCACAGACAGCTGGTATATTATGTGACATTTTTTAATATACACACCTATCATATTCTTATTTTCAGGGATGAAAACTCTGATAATATAAACAATTGTACGAAAAGGAAACAGTTGACAAGTGCAGCCCTACAAGTCAGTTCAAAGAATGTTGTAAGGGAAGCCTACTGAGAGGAATGGTAATGAGGTGGGTATCTGCTGGCACATCATATGCGCTATATAAGCAAGACCCCTCTCAGCTGCTGCATCTCTAGCTCACTTCAATCACTCACAAATTAAGTCCAGCTGACTACCAGCTGCAGTTGCAATTGCAATTTCTTTATAAAGACTTCTCTGTTAGTAGCTCTGGGTAACTTGACCAGTCCTGGAATTTCATCTTCTCTCCTATCTGCAGAGGTATGCTTGTGTTTAAGGTAAGCAAAGAAAGAAAGAAAGATATGATACACTAGGCTTGAAAGACAAACAGGTCAGACATGGTACACCAAGCTACAACTTGGATCCACCTGTACCACATGAAAATATGTCCTGTGTGGTCAGATAGATGGAGTGTCTTCTGAGTGGACAGTCAGTCAAATATTGTATTGCTGAGATGTGGGGGCATCTGGAAGGAGCTTTGGGAAGAAAGGGTATATGGGGACCCACAAGGTAGCAATGGTTGTAGGATATAGATCAGATGTGTGGGAAATATTTGGATGGTGCTAGCTGCCACAAAACCATGCAGAACTTTTAGCTGTGCATTTCTACAATAACATCTTCTGATGTGTTTCACAAGAAGCCTGTGTTATGTGGAAACAGTAAATGAGCACAAACTACTTTCCAGCACAGCACTGCTAAAGCAGTACTTACTACTTTTCTTGAATTAGAAAGCCTCAAGATGGCATACAGGAATTAAGTCCTGTCATCCTGGGGTGAAGTATTAGTCTTTTTTGCATATGCAATGCAACAGCAAGCTCAGAAACATCTTGTGTATCCTGACTGCTGGCGTCACTTGTAAAGCTCCAGGCCAACTCTACATATCATAAAGACCCCCTTCTCACCAGAGAGTTCAGCTGGAGGAGAAAGATGGCAGCAGAGCACACATTTGCTCCCAAGTCGCCTTATGACACCTGACCAAGAAGGGACTTCCTGACCTGTGAGGGGAATTCCTCTTGACTAAAAGTGAAGTTTCCATTCCATCAAGCTAACTCCCCCGTTCCAGCTCAGCAGGTGAGAATTTAAGGCACTGGAACCATGAAAAGGAGATTGCAGACAGTGTCCTTTTGGATGTCATCCAGAGCCCGGTTTGCTCTCTGAGAACACTCCCTCATGCTGGTGTTCCATGAAAGAGATAGAAGATCACAAGAATGGCAGATAAAGTGTCCCAGGAAGGACAGAGGGATAGAAGATCCTAAGTGTCACTTGTAGAGGTTTCTTGGTTGGTTTGGTTTTTTAATTTTATTTTTTAGATTCACTTAACGTAGAATTCTGGAGAGAGGAATAAAAAGCCCTAAAATGCACTTAAAAAAAAATATTTTTCAGACCAGATGCATGTTTCAACTTAAAAATCTTGAGGGTCCATGGCCACAATGTGCTACATCTCCCACCAGTACACCAGCCATCATTGTCAACTTCTAGCAGAATCCCTTGCACTTTGCAGATAGTCTCTTATATCTCATATTTCATCCCATTAGGATCACAGAATCATAAAATACGCTGAGTTGGAAGGGACCCATCAGGATCATCGAGTCCAACTCCTAGCCCTATGTAGGACACCCAAGAATAAATCACACCATGCACCTGAAAGCCTTATCCAAAAGCTTTTTGATAGGCTTGATGCTGTGACCACTTCTCTGAGGAGCCAGGATATCGAGAAATAAGCCCTATTCTATAAAAGAATTAGGTCTAAGTGTGTATGAAATCTAGTATTTTGCAAATCCTATTTGTTCAAGCAAATTCTGACTCTCAGAGACAACAAAAGAACTATGTATCCACGTTACAATCCTCAGAACTAGAAAACCCAAAATGCTCACCGCTAGTCTGTCCACGAAAACACCCGAACCCTTACAGGATTGTGTTGGATTCTGCGCTCCAGAATAACTTAAAACTGTCTCAATCAAGCTGATTAGGCATCTCATTCATACCCTAGCCCTTATCTTGAAACATAGAAGCCAGGTGTTCCTACTAACAAGCCCTGAAGAGGTTGAGTCTGACACATGTCAGCATATACCTACTCAATTCATTGAGTCAGGCTGATGGAAAAAAATAAGAGCCACCACTTTCTTCACTTCCTTTTTCAGCACAGCTGCAAGGGATACATGTTTTACCCTGGNCGCCTCTTTTCCTGAAGGCTATAGGTCTTCATTTCACAGGAAAGCATCCTGAGTGCTGCCTCAGCAGAGAGGTCCAAATTTTCAAAACCACTGAAATTGCACCAGCAAATCACTGGTGTGGGACATGCATGAGCACATGTGAAAAAAAATGAACCTACATGGGTAAGAAACTGGGACACCCACCTGAGGGTGGTGAGTTCTCCATTTTATTCACTAAATGAAGTATGGAAGCAATCATACAAGCAGGAACAAGAACACGGGTCTTCTACTCACTAGCCATGAAAAAAAAAAATGAGCAAAATTTTATACACTGAAAAAATTGCCAAAAAGGAAAAGCATAGGCAATAGCCAAGTAATAGTACCATTGCCTAACAGCAAGAAACAAATATGGATTTGAACAGAGGAGACAGGTAACCGAATTGATTTGTATTAGAAGCCAGCAATTCACTTGTAGTCTAGAGAATGGAGGTTTAACACCAGTGTCTGGATTCCACTTGGAGACCCAAATACCTGCACTTCACCAGTCTTCTAACTATGCCTATGACAATCTTTCACACAATCTTTCTTTGATTGCCTATGACAATCTTTCTTTTCCTCCAAAAGAGCTCCTTTCCCCTTGACTTAAGTGGTCAGCATCAGACCAATAAGCTCATTATAATCAACCATGCTGGTACTTCCTGCATAGTTTCTTACATTCTTGTCTGTTGAAACTCCTTTGACCTTGGGGCTCTATCCCATGGATCCTGCTTTAATCCACCCCTACGTTTTTCCATAATAAGGTCAGATATCCACACAGAACAAATACAAGCACACATACAGACAATGTTTTAAACAATTAGTAGTTTTCCCTTAAGGGTAAAAATGTTCTGTAATAGTATTTCTTTTTGTTATGCAATAATGTAAACGATCTCAGTGTGGTAATATTTTGTAATATGTCTGTGTTATGCAATTAAGGCTGTAGGATTCAGATGACTTACATGCACCTGGAGATACTGACAGATAGTGGAGACTTGGAACTGTTGAAAAGCACTTACATATCCTTGTGCTTATACAGATACATACAGATAAACACACAAAACGTCATATCCATCATCAGTGTACATCCTTTTACAAAAAAATACTAGGTACAATAGGGTCTGTGTAGTTCAATTTCTGCTCACTTCCCATTCTCTTCAAATGAAGACCCCTTTGTAATCTTTAAAACCCAATATTTGTGCCTCTTTTTTCAGGAGGTAGATCTCCTGCCTTCTCTTCTGTTAAGACACGTAAATCTTGTTGACTTCAGCTAGGCCAGGGCAACTCAATATCCTCAACTTATTTTGATTCTTTTCCTCAAATCATCTTGAAGAGAAAAATGTAGAAACTTGCCAAATGTTCATGCTTGCAAAGCAAATCCCACTGCCAAGAACATAACAGTTTGTTTCTTTAGTTACTTTTTTCCTTCTTTAAGATCATCATCAGGTTGAGGTGATCAGAACGACAATATTTGCACAAAAAGAAGTTTCACGTTTCATCTTCCTCTTTTCTTTAATTCCAGCAAACACAGTGGCTGACTGCATAACCAAAATTTTATCTCAAAATCATCACAGACCATGTGGTGGTGCCTAGGAAAGTTAACCCTCAGTGGAATTAAGCACCAGTGTGCTTGTTGCCTCAGCACAAGCATCACAGTTAATCACATGCCTGTCGTGGCAGCATCAGGCATTTTTTCACACTTTTCATCATCCCACGGATTCTCTCATCTCAGGATTGTGGGATAGCAAATCTGTGTAGGAAAGGTAGGCTTTTAATACTCACCAAAGAGTTGGTGTGAGAAAGGAATTAATTTGTTACTGCAGAGGAAGACAACAGAAATATCAGTGTTTGGAGGATAAGGAAGAGGATAAGAAGGTTCAGGATCAGTCTTAGAAGATAATACTGAGACAATGATAATTGTGGTCAAAAAGTGTCAAGCCTGTAGAAGATTAAAGGTAGAGAAGGGTTTTCTTAGAATAAAATTTTACTAGTTCACCTCTCTAAAAAGAAATTACACTATTTCCATGTGGTTTCCATTTTCTTCCCTAATTCACAGTCTGTCCCACCCAGAACCTAGGGTTCTGTGCAGGGCCAGATCCAGGTCAGGCCACAGTGTGATTCCATAACATAAACAAACACATAGATGTGTGTGGCACCAAATACTGCACAGTTGTAAATCTGAAACACAGAGCAACAAACTGACACCAGGATATCCATATATACACACCTTACCAGATATGACCCTTCCTTGAAATGGTCTGTAATCTACAGCACTTCCATGACCCTAGCACACTTTGCTGATGTCATGCATGTACAATCTACCTGTCCTTGTGGCAAGCAGCATCAGGCTCTCGTGGGTAGATCTCACACTGCACTGTACCATCAGTGCTGGGCCATGTGAGATGGATCTGAACGCTGAATCCATAGGTCAGGGCAGAGTTCATGGTCTTCAGTACAACACCTACAGAGGAGGTAGGGTGTACTCTTCAGTGCACTACAACAGAATGTCTATCAGAGGCTCTTCTCTCGCCTTTCCTTTACATGACAACCTGCATGCTCTAGAGCTTTCTCTCCAGCAGTACTACAACCGATTTGGTTTCCAGCCCAAAGGATTCCACATTGCAGTGCCACGGCTGCCAGCATTACTGATAATATACCTATAGAGAGAGCTTTTCCAACTGCACATTTCAAGCGAAATTCAGGGGCCTTGAAGAAAGGTCTGCAATGGAGCATATGCTGAACTCTGACAGGAAGTGCCACACTGCTGTCTGTAAGCATGTAACTTTTGTGTGAATGAGGACCAAACTATGAGGCCTCCTCAGGAGTCAATGGAAATGAGTTTCTGCTATCAGCAGGGATGATGCATGATTACTTCTATCTGAGCACCTCCAGAAAGGAAGGGAGCATTTGCAGCACTTAATTAGTAAGATAAAGTATTGATTTGGGGAATTATTGATATTGCCAATCTCCAAAAGATAGTAAGATTTCTTAAGACTTCACAGGATTTGACTCTAAGGAGCTGTACCTCAGATACAAATGCTGCCAGTCAAAATATTTTCCATTGAGATCACTAAAATGAAATACCTGTCTTAGAGACCTGTTTTTTTGTTTTCTGCACGCATTCTTTTAGATTACATTCATGTGATATAGAGATGACAGCTACCACACTCTTTTACCTGAACCCTTATACTCTGTCCTTATGCTAAGAGTTACGTCAAAATCATATAATACTGAAAATACTTCTAAAAATACTGTACTGTCAGTCTCTTGTTATGTCAATCACCTGTAAGTGCATAGGGAATCCAAAAGTCTTATTTCTTTCCCATTCAGCAACTTTGTCAAACCACACTTTTAATATAAAAAACATATTAAATTATAAGGAAAACATAAGAGCCCTATCTGACTCAGATGCACTACCAGTGTTTTTTTTTCCCTGCGTGAATGAATAACTGTCACTCTCATTTTCATTTTGGTAATTACAGAAAATGGGCTGATTTTTAATGTCTGCTCCAGCAGAGCTGAAGATGTTGATTTCAGACTGATTCAGACTTTAAAGTCTAATTCATGCAGTTGATCCACAATATTAACTGGAGTGTACGTTTCATCAATTTGGTAGAGTGTCTTTTATGTCTTTTACAACAGATGGTAATTTTTTGATATGTAAAGCATTAGAGGGACCCTGTTACAAAACCACTTTAAATGCTCTCTTAAAAAAAAAAAAACCACACCAACCAACCAAACCAAAACCCACCAGAAAACTACAAAAATTGCTCCCTGCAGTGCTCAGATACTTTAACCCGAAGAAATTGCTGACAGATTTGTTTTCAGCACAGCAAAGAGCTGACAACGTATTTTTTTTGCTGGATATGGTAACTTAGGCCTATTTTTAGGGCTTCTTTTCTTTTTTTAAAGTACACCAAAATAGCAGTGGGCTTAAAAATCACCATCTGCTTCTAGAAATTAAATAATTCTCTGAAGAATAGATAATAGGCATAAAAAGCCTACTCCCAGCTCTGAGATCTTTCACAGCAAGATTGAAAGTCACATGTTACTTGTAAACATTACTTATTTCATCAAACAATACTGCAGGGTCACAACATCCCTGTAAGTGTTCAATATACCTATTTATCAGTTATCAGCATTATAAACTGTTTACATTCTAGTCATGAATGACTGACTAGCAAGTGCTATTGCTATTGCTTTTATGGCATAAAATAAAGCTGCTGATATTCACAGCACAGTAAAGACTCTCCCCATTTCTTTCTTTAACTTTGATTTAGGTAAGGTGGGAAAGATTCTAATTTGCAGGCACTTCTTTTTTTTTTAATGCCCATTAGAGCTGTTCTACAACTTGCATGTTAGCATTATTTGCAAATGCATGTAAAGAAATCTGAGCTTCTTTGCATCCAGCTAACAATGAATCACTGTGTTAATTCAAGATGGTTCAGGACCTGGACACTTGCTCGCTGGCTGAAGTCTGTCAGCAGTTTCCCCATCCTCAGCATTTGTGCCTCTGACAGCTCGGATAACTGACTGCTCAACAAGACAAAACCTGGCCCCTATCTCCTATGCTCTACTCATGCATCAATCGCCTTAGAAAATAACATGGCACTGTAGCAGTCCGGTCCGGGCCCGGATAGCTTTGGATGGGTAGATACGACATTGGGAATCCAATGAGCCAACTTTTGAGAGAGGCACGCGTCCAGACTAGTGACTCGGGAACTGAACACCTTAATAATTCGGAAAACAACAAACTAGAAGGTGAACAAACTGTGCAAGAGTGCACCAGAAAAGACTAGCTGAACATGGCTGCTTATCCAGGGTCCAGCAGAGGCACATACAGGTTAGGGTTTAGAGCAGAGTTAAGGTGGGATCTGAGGGTGAGGTCCAATAGAAAAGGATATGTAAAACAATGCAGAAGTACAGTGACTAATCAAGGGCAACGAGGTAACTGGAAACAAATCAACTGGGGGAGAACAGAGAACTTTCTAATACAAATCTGCATACAATAGTGCAGGCAATTCTGGGCCTGGTCTCTTTGGCTCGCCATGAGTCTGAGGGGGTTTCTTACAGCCCTATTCCCAGCTCATCTTCTTGATCTTGGGCTGAGTCAATCCCAGCATGGTACCATTATTATCAGTCCTCATCCTTGTATCTTTTGAACCTTACACAGTGTAAACTGAATTTGAAAAAGGTGGGAAAGGAGGATCTATTAGTTTTCCATGAAAAGTGGTTTGATGAAAGAAAAAAGGCTCACAATAAAGTCTCTGCCCCACTTCCTTTCTGAATTAAAACTCCCACAACTTGGTAATCACACTTTCTGTGAGGGCTCCAGACACAGACAGCACATATGCAAGGTTGGATGGCACATATCCTCTCTCCTCAGCAGGGATATTGGGGAAGTGGAAACAAGGATTGCATGAAAGAACAATGAAAAGGTGGCAAAGGACAAAGAGGAGGAGAAAACTAGAAAACTAGTATGTGTACTGGTGGGACGGCGTTCCCTAATTCTGTGATTTCAGTAAAGATGACAAATTTTCAACTGCAGTAATTTCAGTTTAAAACATTTCCATGTTTTGAACCACAGAAGAGCATTTATCTTTTTAGTATCATTTTCAAGAAAGGTAGTTTGGTTTGGTTTTTTTTCCCCATGATATTCTGTTAAAAAAACAATGTCTTTTTCAGAGAATAAGACTAAATCATCTAAACCAGAAAATGAGATAAGACACTGCAACATACTTTAAATTACACACAGGATGAGTAATAAACAAACAAGTTCACAAAACGAAGGACTTTAGAAGTAGTAGTACTTAACAAATACCATTTTAACAGGTTTGTTTTATTGTAGTTATTTAAAATCAAAGTTCACAACCGCCACAGTTTGAAAAAGGATATCCATTATTCATATTTATACTTGGTGGATTAGAATTTTTGTGAAATGAGTTGTCTAACATTTAAAAGGCCTGCTAGTGACCACTGTAGCAACAGTATTTAGGTTAACATTTTGACAAAAAGAGAGCAGAAAAATAATAGAGAAACATACGTTTTGTTGGTATATCCTGCTTTGGCAGGAACAGGAATTCTTCAAAGGAATGTACAAGAATAATTTATTTCTAGTAAACAATTAAGAAATATTTTATTTGTGAGGGAAATTTGTTCTTATTTTTATTCTGAGTCAGTAATCAGTAACTAAAGAAAGGAACTTTTCCAAGAAAGGGAAGAAAAAAGAAACTAAGGCAAGCAGCAGGTTTGAAAACATTAGTGTTCCTTGTACATTTCCAAAGGGGACCCTCTTTACTGAAGAACAGTTGCAGAAAAAAAAATAACAGATTATGAATAGCCAAGATTCCTAGTGATCTCACTGGGAATTACACATTTATTTGGAAAGCATTAAAGGAATAAGATTACAGAAGCAAGACCTGATCCAAATTCCATTATGTAAATGGAAAAAGAAAATTTTGTTGTCTTAAAAGGAAATTGAATTGAGCCTTTAGTTCCCAGTTAATGAGATACTAGTAATGTTGAGAATTGAAGGAGAAGTGATAAAGGAGAGATGTCATTTTGGCTTGGGTTAGGTTTTTTTTTTTTCATGTTAAATACTTATTTAGCTCGCGATTTATTCAAGATTTATCATTACAAGACTCTTCCTCCTACTGACTACATCTATGTAAAGTGCCCTTCAGACACAATCGCAATAGGACATACCACAGATTCTAAACATTTTATTAGAGTCTATGGGTGAGAAAAGAAAGCTATTTAACCTGCATAGGATCCATTGTTTATTCCAGACAATGTATTCGTTTCTTCAACAACATACAGTTATTGCTGGTATTACCTCTAATGGTATTACCTTGAAACAAACACTTCATAGATTCCTCTTTCTTTTACAGCTGGAACACATTTGTGATTTGTTCAATTCCACTAAAGTTGCTTTTGTTAGTGCATGGAATCACCTAAATGCATGCCAAGGCTGCAAGATGATCTCACAAACAGGTTCTCCCACCACTGCTAAGTAATGTTTAGGCCAACTGGGCTTGTACTCTGCACACACATCCTAGAATCTGAACACAATTCCAGGATAAAGGATTAATCTTTTGTGCTGCAAGGTTCTCAAAACTCTTGGCTTTTGCTGGACCCAGAATAAGTTCAAGGCACTCAGCAACTGAATCTACACAGCAGGACTGTTCTAGCAGCATATCACAGGCAAAAGACTTTTTGCTTCTTCTCTGAAGTTATAGGTACACATAGGGGAGTACAAACAAAGTAAAGTTCAAGAGAGAAACAGATCCATTTTGATCTATTTTTCTCTAAAATTAATAAATTCAGGCCACGTATAAACTATCCAGTCATATCCTGTAAAAGTTTAAACAGTGAAACCACAAGGGAAAATAAACTAACATCTCTTCCCTTTTTATCTTAAAAGTGTCTGAAATGAATTGGTTGCTAAAGAAACCTGATATAATTGTGACAGAGTGTTTTGAAACTCTTAGTGGAGTTCATCTGAAACCTCAGCATAACAAGTGGCCTCTTATCTGCGTACTATTCCAGGAAGAAATGCATGGCATTTCGTCATCACAGCTGAAAGAGTAGCTGGCTCTGCACGTAGGCTAGGCGAGAATAAGAGCCCTCAGCTATAATGAGGGCATGCTGGTAGCTAATGCTTAGTCAGAGGCCATTTCCTTTAGCCTTTGCTACTGCTTGCAGGAGTTGGAATGCAGGAAAAGGCAAAAACTAAAGTGAACATACTGAAGGTCAGTGTTTACCTTCTGTACTTTTTCTCAATGAAGATTAATTCTGGAGACATGGCACATATGCATTAATGTGGTGACATCCTAAACCCTCCCCCCATATTACAAGGACTTCAAGTAGCTCTATTTAATGTGGCAGTTCATGAGCAGAATTACTTAAAGGAAAGAGAATCATAAAAAAGCAGATGTCTCTTTTTTTTTTAGTCTGACATTTAAAGGCAAATTAGTAAGTGGGAGTTTAATATAGATATTTCCTTGTGAATACTGATCTTGAATTTCCAAGCAGGCAAACCGACTTTCTCCTTAATAAAGCTGTTGAAACATAGATAACTTGTAGCAATTACTTCAAAACTAGGGATGAATCTTCATATGTGAGGGAATATGGTAAGGAACATTTCTTTTTATAGGCTTTTCCTCTTCTGTACATCCTGAAGATGATAATATGTGTGATGTACTGTCATGATGCTTTTTAACATAGGAATCTGCATAATTTGAACATGGAATGATTATTCAATAGAATATGAAAATGATAAATATGTATGTTTAGAAATGTTCAGGCTGTAAATTTGCAAGACACTTCATTCGGGACCACATTTTGTTTTCTTACTCTGCCTGCAGAAACATCGTCAATTATTGTGAATTTAATGAGGTATCACTATGCTGATTTAAGCATACACAACTGTGTGTACTGTACTACTAAACACACTGGACTGAGTCATTTTACACACATGCAGTTGCTGGTCTAAATAAGGGCTAGATTCGACTTGTTCTGTTTAACTCACTGGCTGAACTGAAAATAGTTGGCACAGATTTTTCTCAGGAAATTCAAACTTACACAAGCAGAGGAAAAACATTGCAAATGAGATGCTGCTGTGTGCAAAATTCATCTTGGGTAAAACTTTAAACCCTAGAAATAAATCTTGTTTTCAGTTCTCACAAATAGGCTTTTCTATTCAACTCTGAAGAAGGTTTAAAGCAGTTGTTAATCAAATACTGTACAGAGTACGAAGCAGGAAAGCGTTCGGTTATTTCTGAAACACGTTATTTTGAGGCTGTGTTTGAATCTTCCATATTTATGTGATGAGAGTTATGTCACAAAGTTAATCATTCCCAGGATGCTAGCATTCGGGGTAATGAAAAACTTCTTGTGCAAGCAGTCATTAATCAGTGAGTCTAACATTGCATAATGCTTTCTGAAGCATGTGTTATGTGATCAGAGTACAAGGCTGCATAATACAGCAAAGTGTTTATGCCATATGCTGACCTTTTCTAAAGCAGAAATGGAGCCATGTGATGTGCTGCTCCTGCCAGCATTTGCTTATTGCCAATAATTAAGTTTGATGATATGAAGAAACACAAACTTGTATTGCTTTAGAGTTCTAAAAGGAAGAAGCTTTGAAGTTTTTGGCACTGTAAAGCACAAAGATAGCCAACTTGGCTTGGATACACTACCGTTGTCCATTATAGGCACCGCCCATCAAAACTGGAATCAAGTGCCCTGCTCAAGTGGTTACTGGCATTTGTGTAAAGGAAAACATGTGCATCGCTACAGGACTGCTGTATTAACAAGAAGAGCATAAAGGTCACAGGAGCAAAGCAGCCAAAAGTATGCTTGGTACCTCAAATCTCAAAACATCATTATTACATTTGATGTTCTTGTGCAATAGTGCTAGTAAGCAGCTATTACTTAATCTCCTACCAGTATTACACAAAACTATACTTGCGAAATACTTCAGATAAATATGCTGTAATTATATGAAATATAAAAACATGTACAGGGCAAAACGTTTTTGTAACTCTAAACACATACCTGTGGGGATGTGGTTTGAGTGAACTATTTTAAAAATTGAATCAATTCTTTAAAAGCTTCTATGAATAATCTTAAAACTATGTGCTGGAAGAAGAGTGGATGCATGGATGTGTATTTTATATACTATGCACGCACACACACAGACACACACACACACAGACACACACACACACACACACACAGTATGATCAAAAGCTCTGTCCTGTGTATGGCTACTTTGTGTCTGTTGGCAGAATCAGGCTACTGAGCTGGAATAACCAGTTTCATACAACTTTTTTAGCACAGCCAACTGTAGCTATGCCACTATTGCTTTAACATCACTTCTCTCACTTGCCTGTGTTTCCTTCTCTCTCACTGCTGACTGTCTTTTCTACTTTGGACAGCTGGTAGCCAGTATCTGTGAGTTTTATCACCTGTTAACAGCAACTCAGTTCCATCATGTGATCTCTGACAGGGCACCCATGTCTGAAAAGTGATTTCTGACATCCCTTGCTTACACTGAGGAAGTACTTTCAAGCTTAACTAAGACTCCTAAAGAGTAAAGCAGACTAGAAGCACAATCACAAAACCAAGTATCTCTATACAGAGACATAGGTATCCTTGTCCATAATTTAGGTTCTCAAAATTCCTGCTGAGATTTTGCATCAGGAAGTGATGATATTAGGCAACTGCACTTAGAAGTTCCAAGGCCTTTTGGGATTAATGCATTAAACCTTCCACATCTAAGGAGTCTGAGTCATTAAAGATCTTCATGTTTTGCAGACAGGAGTCTGTATAAAGAAGATGCTGGGGACAAGAGGAAAGTGAACAGGTCTCCCATCCTTGCTACAGCATCTATTATAAAACCAGTATGATACTTGCTGCAAGACAGGCCTTACCTCTAGAAACAATTAGGTGGATGTCATTATCTCTACCTCCCAATAAATTAACTTCTAGAATAAGTAATTAAAGTGGAGAAATTTCATTACATATAACTTCAAAGAACCCAGTGAACAGGTCACTACTGCAGGAAAGTTTGGTTCAGGTCAATTAAGTGAGAAAGCAGAAAATGAGTTGCTTTGGTGTTTCACGATTCCTTCAACTACTGAGCAGTTATACAGATAGAAGAACCATAGCACATCCTCTTCACTTTTTCAAAAAAGGACTGATGTCAGACAAGATTTGTAAAATCCAAAATGGAGACAAGAATTACATTCTACTCAAAGTGGAAAAAAGCCATGTCCATGTATTGATTTATGAACTCACAACTTAGAATCCTTCTGGTAATGCTGTTTTTGTAGCTCCTGCCTCCTTTCATATGTCAAACAGATACTCCTAAGAATCATGTTTGGAGGTTACAATCTCTACTAGTCTTTTGGGTACATAACTCAGGTGCTCTAACCAACCAATATAGAAAGATCTACTTTGTGGCGCTGCTCATGAAGATACTAGAAATGACTGTGCTGAAATTAACTGTGACCTAAGAATGCAGCCTGAACCCACCCTACAAAACCTCTTTCACAGAAACTCTTCCAAGACCCACTGCTTCTTAGAAGCATGTTCCCTTGGCTCTTTTCTCCTTTCACCTCTACTTGGATGGAGTAGCCAATAGATGATAACTACAGGACAACGTGAACCATTCACTCTGAGGGGTCACTAGCTGGGGATACTCATGTATTTACAAAAGTACTTCAGCTTTGAAGGCAATAGTTCCAGCAGTAAAGACTTGTTACACAAAAGATGGAGAGTCAAACTCTTCACACAAGCCTACAGATGTATTATTAACATTTATATGTCGTGAAAACACAACCTTCACAACTCTATGCTCACAATTATATTTTTTAACTTTGTCTGTCTAAACTGCATGGAAAAGACACATTTAAAAAAAAAATGTACGACTGGCATCAGAATTTTTAACATACTAAAAAGAATTGAGCCAAAGATGATATCACAAAATCCCTTATGCTTAAGGGAAAATGTTAAATCAATTAGCAGTTGCCAGAATAAAGAAGCAACAATTTGATGTATAAGTTCCTCACAAAAATAACAAACTTTCCATGTTCTTCTGGAAGTGGTTATATTATGCAACAAGAAAACTTCTCCATATTCTCAGCTCTTTAATGTTACAAAAACTTTATTAGCATAGGCTTCAGAAATTATAATCAAAGGATAGTACTCACTAGCCAGAACTTTGAAGCATTTATAAATGCACATGTACAGACTATGCCTTAGAGGGTTAATGTGCTATTTTGAACTCAAGTATTGCAAATAGGAGGTAGCTTTGACACAGAATGTTCACACCCTCTGTAATAAATTCTTTAAACATATTTCATATTTCTTCCCATGTGAATGAGTGTCCTTGGAAGAATTATCTACTAGATAAAAGCTGAAGATGAAATCTAAGTCTAGACTTATTTAAAAGGAGTAGACACTGATCTTATAATCTGTGACAGTGGCTGATTAATGAGGTGCTCACGATTGCTGCAGGCCTCTCCAAACTGCAGGAGCAAATTACATTATAGGACTGGGAGGAATGTGCTATCTGGATGCCACACCTTTGTTGAAACTTAAGAACTCACTTTGACTCTACTACATTTATTCTAGCCTTGAACTATCGTATGTACACAACCAGATACACGGTAACACATGTGCATACCCTCACTACTTGCCTGCTGCTCCTGCAGCAGAATTTCTGTGCTACAGAACACATGGTAAGTATGCCCACTTGTAGCAGTCATGGTACATGCTGTGTGGGGTCCACTGCTTTGCTGGTTGTGCTCTTACACAAACAACTTCAAAACTTCCTGAAGCAGTATAGTAGTATCACGTCCTGAGGGATTGATTTGATCTTTCCTGACAGTCTGGATAATTTTATTTACATGTTCACACATACCTATGCACAAACACATACACATGCATGCACATGACATGCCAATATACACACACATATACTATAAGGCATAATGAACACATCGTGTAAGCATAGCACGTTCTGCACAACTACAGAAACTTTTATTCAACTCTGTTTTAAGGCTGAAACAGAGCATGATTTAAACATATAATAAAAAAGGCATACTACCTAATTTTTAGTGATAACACAGTTATTTTTAATTATGTCTTTCAAATACCTTTCAAGAATTTTTTTAATTCTACTAATTTTGCTTATAAAATACCAATATTCCTAAAGTGAAAATAACCTATACAAATGTTTAAAAGTGTTCTCTGCACATTCATGTCCAAGACTTAGAGGAAAGAAAAGCCAACAGGAAAAAAAGGCACAAATAGAAAAAAAAGTCATTGTTATCCCACAAAGTAGACATGAGAAATTTTATTACCTTTAGCTGAAAACAAATCTTCTTTTGGTTTATCTGCTTACCATTTTTCTTTTTCTCATTTTTGGAGATAGTTCTCTTTCTAAAAGTGTGCACAAAAAGAACATCTTAACAACATCATCATAAACTTTATCACACCTCTGTAGAAGACTGCATCAGCCTCAGTAGACAATGAAGCCCTACAGCTTTTAAGCAGTGTCATTAGGTTCAAGAACAAGGCTAAAATTCCACAAATGAACGCATGAGACATGAAAGCACATCTTGTTCAATGCACACCACTCAAATGGACAACGATTTTAAGTGCATTTTAAAAAATTGTAAATAAATCCTCTCTCTAATCTCAGCAGACATTTTTTCAGGGATTTTCTTGCATGAAAAAGGTGTAAGTAAAGACTATGCAATGATAAAATAAGACTTCAACTACTCTTTTCACTTTGCATCTATGAGTTGGGTTTGGTATGTGAAGAGACACTAGTGCCAAAACCCCTTTACTCCCTAAGTCTCCCAAAATCAGATTCCAAGTAGCATGATATTCTGCTCTCTCTGCCCTTTCATCATCATCCTATGGTGATCTCTTCAACAAATGTGACTATGATTAAATGCATCAAAAAACAATGACTGAGCAAAATGGGAAGCAGTTGAGAATGACCGTGATGTTTACTATTCCAAATGCAGTTCTAGAAAAGCATTAACATGAACTTTGATGTAGGACTATGATTAACTTCACATAGACTGACAGAATTTCAACAGTAACTGGGCATCAATGACTGCAAATGTCATAAAAAGGTTCTACAGAAAACATCTCCAAAAGCACTTAAATGTATCATTACATAATCTTAGAATAAATAAAATACACATTTTTTTCATTACAGGTGAGCTACTCAAAAGCATTGAACTGACTAGAGTCATGCAGACAATCATGAAAACTTTATCCAGAAATTTAGTAACACGACTAAGAATGTGAATTACTTTAGTAATGTTGAAAATCCAAACATATTGCTACATTAAAGGCTAAAATTCTATGTGTTATATGAAGTCACAAATTGATTTCTGCATGACATGGAGAATTTCTAGGCAATTCAGTAAGTTGAACTTACAAATGTTGATAACTAATAATGGATAATGGACCTACCTGTGTTATAACTTCTCAATATCCAAGTCAGTGAAGTGCAGAAGAACTCACTATCCAGTTGAGCTCAGCAGGAGCAGGTGAAAAAGCTGTTTATGTCTAGGGATCGTGAGATAACCTTTCAGAAAACCAGTGGAGACCAGGGCTCACTCATCCATGATGTATTTTGGAGAAAAATATGGCTTTACCAGGAACTGAAAGAGTTGAGCCTAAGTGCTTGAAGGAGGATTTTCCAGATCACACCTTTCATAAGGAAAAGTCAGCCTTTATATGAGCATTTTTGCTACAAATAACCCTCTCATGGAAGCAGAGTTCTAATACTACTATTAATTATGAGCACTGCAGCCATCGTAACATGTCACTTAATAAATGAGACAGTAAGTGATTAACACATCTTTTGCTAAAATATTGTTCCTCTAGAACTACTGCAACATCAGTCCAAAGAACCTTTAAAAACCTTCCTACTGATACTCACTTTGTAATATTCAAACTGTTGACTTCAAAGAAGGAACTCAAATTGCTATGATATGACACTACCTTCTCCTAAGAAAAGGAATGCAGAGACCACTGTGACAGCAAAATTATTTTCTGAGATCAAAACTACTAGTTAAAGGCATGAATCTACACAGTCATATGCCACAGTATTTAAAGTTATTAGATGTTTTTAAATAGACATTCACAGAAGCTACTTAATCAGTGCTTGGTAGAAACAGAGGCAGCTCAATAACCAGACTGTATATCAAAGTTATGCAACAGAAGCCCGTCAGCATAGGCTTAATATTTTTTTTCCTATTAACATAATTATTTTGTAGTCAGTAAAAATGAAAATGACATGTTAGCATTTCAAAAACACGAGAAAATGACCCTCTAGGCTTTATATAACTATCAAAACAAGTACCAGTACTTTATTTGCAAATTATTGTGCAAGAAATGATCGACTCAGCAAGTTTACCAGTCAACAAAGTGTGAGCTCTACCAGTTATAATCAATTTACATGTAATGATATGTCTAAATACGAATTTAAATGAGTTCTTGTCATTTCATGTTGATGAGCTGCTTTATCATCACAGATATGGACAGTGACCATAGCTAATGTTGCAGAAACAGCAAAGCATGCACAAGTTTCATGAGCCAATGGTAACTCAGCATGAATAAATTTGTTTTCATATAAAAAGACAGCCTTGACTGCTAAGCCATGTTTATTTTCCAGTCAAATTAACAAAAATACTTTCTACGAGGTTATTTCCAGACATTTTTTGTATATGCTGCATCCACTGCAAATACACAGTATGAATCACAAGTTCTCTTACCTTGAAACCTACAGCATTTCTCTTGCAATGTATGAAAAGAACTCTGAGGCCATCACAAAATAAAGAACCTTTCAACATCATCCCTGTTGTATATAAATATACATTCATAAAACTTGCAAAAGGAATATTCTGGAGATTAAGATAATTCTAGGTTCTATTACAGCACATTGGTCATATCCCCGCACAACCATCTTTAATATAATCATCAAGAATTTAAAATAACTGGGGCAAGTGAAATAAAGTTCCATTACAGTGCTGATCAGATGATACGTCAGAAAAATGCAAGACAAAGACAGGTTTAACATACAAGAATGTATAATTAAAGGCTGGCCACAAAAATGTCTTCATTTAATACATTTAAATGAATATAATGGCAACAACTTTATCAAAAGGACACCCTCAAGTGCTAAACTGAATCTCATTTTGCTTAGGATAGAGTAAGATAAACAAAGCTTAACATTTTCTAAATGATGATCCTTTTCATTTCCCCTAGCTTTATTAATAATATAGATATTCAAATAGAATACTCAAATATAACTTGTACTGATATACAGAATCATTTAAATGCATATTTGGTACAATTTCTTATTTTTGGTGTTCAGTAGTTACTTTTGTTTGATAAAATGATATAGCAGATTTATGCTTAACATCACAGATACATTTTGTCTATGTAAAGAATTACAGAGCTTTTTCAATTGTGGAATGGTATGTTTCATACATGTGAAATTTTAAAAATGCTGCATGAACCTGTAACTTTGCCAATACACAGACGAACCATCAGAAACTGTAATGAGCATGAGCTGACATACATTTCTATCTTGGCTTCATACAAGTATGGACACATTCAAAATGTTGTAACATCTAATTGATTTGCTGTTACTTTGGTGATTGTGATATTCCAGGTGCGGATGCAAAGTGCACCTTAATGGTCCTCATAGAAGTACTTTTATCCCCCTGTATTTTAAAGGCATCAGATTCTTTTATTCTCCCTTGTAGCGAGGAGGTCTCTTCTCCTTAAATGCAAGAAGGCCTTCAATTCTATCTTTTGTTGGGATAGTCTGCAATGAGCAGAGTAACAATTCATTACTGACACCAAAAACATTACCAAGAAAAATATTTTCATACAAATCCTAGTTCTTCAAAGCATCCAAGATGCATTAGAAAAATTTAAATACAACAGAAGAAATAAAACTATTTAGTCACATACAGGAATGTATCAGACACTTCAAGGGCATGACAAAAGGCTGATAAACAATTCGGGTGGGAAAGGAGTATCTTTACTCCAAACAGATGAGTTTAAAAAATTCTGAAGGGTTTGAGTTTTGTTTGGCTTTTTGGGTTTTGTTTTGGGGGGGAGGGGTGGGGAGGGGAAAACAGGATTTGGGNAATAAGCATATAATGCCGATGCTTCTATATTGTCTCGAAGTCCAAGAACAAATAATCTCAAACATACCATTCTGATGTTTCACCGGCAAAGAGAGTTGTCTCAAATTTTTATTGGCTAGCACATATGCCATTAGCAGTACAGGTTAGTGAAGTGTCCTTTACATTATTTCATGTTAAACCAAAACAAAGCAAAAGCAAGGCAGTCCTTGGACTGGCATGGTAGTGTATGACTGGCTAGGTGTTTGGCTGGTACTGCTTCACCACCTTCACCCCAACAGTACTGGTGGGGATGTTTTATTGTCCTGAACGACACCTTCTCCCTTAAATTCCTTACAAAATCAGATCAGGTAGATAGAAGTTTAAATAAAATATCAAAAAGTTTGCAGAAGAAATCACTGAGCAATTTCTAGTTGAATTTCTGCATGTTTCATAATAGGCATCAAGAAAGCCTGTTTTCTGTGTTTTTTTCTTAATCATATTTACATACCTGAGCATAACAAGCTTCTTCAATTGCTAAACCTGTTACTAAGTCGACCTGAGGAAAAGAATATAACGGTTTTTAAAAGAATTTTTTTAAATTTATTATATATTATTTCTTCACAGTTAACATAAATATTGTGGTTTTATATGCCACATACCAAAATACTTCTGAGAAGTTCTTCTACACTACTTTAACATAGAAATGCTACACTGATATGTGGTAAGAATGGTTAGTATTTCTGTAACAGACTCCTGATTTGGCAATACAACTAGCATGCAATACACTCAAAAAATGTCTGCTTTTTACTACAAGTTATCTGGTAAGGTAAAAACCATTAGCTATCGGCACATTTATACTAATTTCATGTACTAGAGGGGAAAAGATGCACTGCATGATTATTTTAAATTTTTTCTGAAAAAATGTATCTTCAAAATGTCATATAGGAACAGGATAGCGTGTACACAGATTCAAGTTCTAAAGGATCTAAACCAAAGATGTTTATGTCTGTCCTGCATCATCACCATCATCTATTTTTAATAAATTTATTTTCTTTGTGAGCTGTCTTGAACAGTTGAAAAGGCTGAATTTTGCGATCACTCTTTTTCCATCTGTCTTGAGCACTAGATGCTGCAGAATTCTCTAGCTTTCCACTTGACCACTGGAAGGACTATGGCCATGCACCACAAGCAGTTTTCAAGGGGAGATAAATTATAGGATAAGTTATCAAAGGAAGCCACTAAATCTGTGCCATGGTAGTTTTGCAACAACAGCTTGGATGACCATTTGGCTTGATTGGTTTTGATATAGTAGATCATGTCTTGGGCCTCAAGACTGAACTACAGATCATCATTCAGAGTCCATCTAACTCTATCATCCCTAATTCTAGTAACACCATTATTTTGACCTTTCAATCCACTGTATCTGGTAGTCAGATAACTTAGCTTGTAGCATTTTGAACCCTGAGAATTGAAATAAATCTCAAATTCCACCATCACTTGCTGTGGAAACCTAACATACCCTTTATGCAATGGCATCCGAGTTTGGTTCTCAGCCCACCGTTCACTGGTGTTACGCTTTGCTGAACTCACTCACTGGCTGCTTTTGTGACTTTTAAGAAAAAAGGACATATTCATCTTCTTGGATTCAGATGCTGCATGTGGTATGATCCTCTTTCCCTTGTACCAGATTGAGCTACAAGGTGTCCTGGTGCTGGAGAGCCTAACTTTCAAAATGAACAGACCTGCTAAAGTCAGCATTAAGATATGTACACCTAAAGTTTAAAATGAGCTTTAGAGCTAGGTCAAAAGTGTGTCAATGGAGTGGCAATCAGAATCAAACAAGAAATCTGGGTCCAGGTACAATTTTAACACTAAGTGCTATTAAACTGTTAAAAATAAATAATATGCCCTTCAGCCTTTATTAGTTACTAAACACTGAGAGCTTGACAGACTTGACAGAGTATGACTTTGATAATTTTTTCCACCTGAGAATTTGTTCATAGTAGTTTATGGTTACTTTCTACTATTAATTATTAGCAGAGTACACTACTCTTGAGGTTACTAAGCCTTGTTACAGAAATCAGCATCTCAGGAGTCTGAGATACAAAAAAATTACACTTCATTCTTTAGAAAGTTTTGACCAAATAGACTTGAAAAGACTACACAATGAGAAAATAAAAACAGTTCTCGAAAAAGAATTTCACCACAGTACAGCTGTTGCCAACCTGACTCCTGTCCTACTTTCATGGAAAGTATGGATTCTTACCTCCATTCCCTGATTGATAGCCAGTTTTGCAACTCTCATTGCTACTGGTCCCTAAAATAAGAGAAAAAGTTTATTTACATTCATCAAAACCTGCAAGATTTTTAACTGAAGAGTCTGCACATCAATATTCTTATATTAGGACCATCTAGACTTTGGGCTTACATTAAATTTACAGTATATATAAGTCATATATCCTAGATTTTATCATTATAGTGGACATTTGTTTCCAAACTGATAGCTTGAATATTGAGAAAAAGGTAAAAGTGTACTAAAGACCCTAATTATTGTGTTTAGTTTATGTTTCAAGCATTTGTCAAGCTTTATTAATTTCCTTCAAAATAAGGCTCAGACTGGCCACTTTAAGATACATCATTATACGTCTTTGCAAGGTCAGTCCTATGTCCCTACTATCGCACAATGGAGATGTGAAAATATTTAACCACGAAATAAAATTATTTGATACAAGCTTCAAACCTACAATATGGTATTTCAGAGCCTGCTCTGGTCAAGTGATGACACTCTCCCCTGAGGGACTGAGAAGCCCAGTGAGCAGAGGGATTCCTACACTCGCCTCCAGTGTGCTGCAGAACTCAAGACATCTTTGGGAATCATCTCAGTCCTGTGCCTATCCATCAGCATCAGCTTCTGGATGTTCAGGCCTGCTGATTTGGGAAAAGCCAAATGCTTATGAGGCAGTTCTAATAAGAAGTTGTAAGCATCAATCAACTTTCCAGAACCATTGCATGTTAAAGTTTTTACTGTACTTTTAATTTTGTCTTTCTATCAAGGTGTTCAAGACACAAATACCCACCATTAAAAATACCTAAGCGATAACATTTTACATTTCCAATGAAAAATTTTAGGTGTTACACTTGGAATCCAATAAAGTGGATCACTAATTATTTTCTTTATCTGCCTCCTATGAATTTTCTACCGAGGACCTTTTGCCTCTGTCCTGAGGAGTTCAACAGCAACAAAGTAATCTATTAAAATAATTGCTATACTAAAAAATAAAACCTGTATAATACTTTTTTTCTTGTTTAAAAGTTGAAAGCCAGAACACATAATGCAAACACAGACCAGATCATGGCAATATGAGGATTCATGGAGGTTTTTTCTTCACTATGAAATAATTACCAAATAGCACCATTCAACACAAGGCAGAAAACTTCCGATTACTAGCCACATAACAAGCATGGCTTTTTGATACATAATTTTATGATAGTTCTCTTTAATTAAGCTGTTCCTTTTTCAGTCTTATTATTTGGTAAAAACTAAAAACCAAAATCAAAATAATTTGTTATACCTGAGGTAAGAATTCTCTCGCCAGAGCTAATGCTCTTCTGTATGCAGCATCCCCTGCTTCATTCTGTTCTACCACATGGCTAATCAATCCTATTGATTTTGCTTCCTCACCATCTACAATGCGTGCAGAGAAGATTAGTTCTTTTGCCAATGACACTCCAATTGTGCGAGGTAATCTTTGTGTCCCCCCTAGAGTTTGTAGAAAGAGAAAATACAACCATTAGTTTCCCATGTATCTATAGCACAGATGTAGATGCCTTGTTCATGTTAAGTATTTTCATTTTAAATTCCATAAACAATTACATAAACATCCAGAAATTCAATTAATTTCTAATAATTAAACGAAGGCATTATTAAGTATCTTCTTCAGTTTTTCAGACTACATCTAAATTGAAATCAATTGCCCTCTTTATTAGAAAAACATGTAAATAAAAGAGGTACTATTAATAGAGATTCTGTTCTATTACAGACAAGTCACCATACCCATATCAGCCAAAAGCCAAACAAAAACTACTTGATAGTAATTAACATATCCAAACCCTCTGTTTCTTTTAAACACTACATATTTTTATGATATAAATCACCAGTTCCAAAGAACTATACTTAAAAAGAAAATATACCTTAACAAGGTCATTCTAAAATTTGCACCTTAGGGACAATACTCACTTGTAAACTGAACTAAAACCACTACTAGACAAGGTCTCTAAGAAGCCATGGTTTTGCCTTGTCTTACTCCTGTATTATTGTTGCAACCTTAAAGTATTATTACAAAAACTAGGGAAGAACAATGACAGATGAGTGGAGAAATGCATCTAACTTTATAATAGTTAGCTGGTTTTAGCACATTAAAAACTTCTTTGACTTATCAGCATTTTCAGAAGATCAGTAAGCGGTAACTACATTAAACAGACATTAAGATTGTTTCGCTGGACTAACAACTAACTTTTGAGAACTAACAAACAATGAGAATGTGGGAATGAGAGCAATCAAAATGGAAGATGTAGATTCAAATCACTGAAGCATGTTTGTGACTTAAAGCAGTGGAAATGGCCTTTATCCAGGAGAATGGATTTTGAAAATCAGGTGGTCTACCATTTTGACATGGATCTGAAACAAATACTCTATTTATACAAACAGTCTGTAAGCAAAAATTTCTTTCCAAATAGTTATTTCTGCAAGAGCATGCTAATATATTCAAATGTAAATATATGAATATATGCAGGAAGAATATTTATAGGAGTTGTTCAAAGCGAGGTGGTATAACACTGTGCAAATGTGTGTTCAACTAACAAAATATATTAATTTCTACTACATAACGTGAACAAAGCCACCAGTATTTTATTCAAGCCGTCTAGTTCTCTTACTGATGTTTCCTGAAAATACTTTCAATACATTATGAGATAAATAAACTGACTGGAAACAAACAAAAAAATTTTGTGATTTAATGATTTGGCTTTCAATTACTGTTTCTTCTGAACCACAAGCTTCAGCACTTTGGTATTCCTTTCCATAAAAACAGATCTGCCTTTGAACATCTTATATAATACAAAATTGTAGACTGTTTGGAGGATTTCTGCCTTATGCCTTTCTAGAATATTAGAAGATGATGGCCTATAACAAAAACTGAGATATATTTTCCAGGCAAAAACTGAAAGAATGAAAAAGAAATATTACAGCAATTAAAATAAAATTTGTAGAACAAAAGCATTACTAAATACAAATAATGTGATATTTTCTCTGATCCTGCAGTGCTTGAGAGGATTTTAGCAAGCCTGTCCTAATGGTCAAGGGCAATAGTAATTCAATAAATTCTGTTAGTTCTGGTAATTTCTAAGCCAGTGAGAATACTAGGGGTAAAATTTTGCTACCAGCACAATTCAGAGTAGTTTTTAAGGAAGAGGCAAGGGATGCACATACACTAAAGTAACCCCACACTGGATCCCAAATAACACTACAAACTCTGAAGCATAAGCCTTCCCCTTCATCCTTGGCTTGCCTCACTGGTGACATTCATGGAGAATGACTAAAGCTGCATCTATCAAATTTATACCAGACCTACATGCCAGAAAAATGTGAGCTGTGTTTTCAAGAAACTCACTGCTTCTGATACTGAGCTGTACCACCACCACCACCACCCCCACCAAACGTTTATGGGTTTTTTTATTTAAATATTGAACGTCTTTTAATTTCTCACCCAAATAAGCTGCCATATTAATCAACATCTATTCTTATACACATTTTAAGCACACACTGGAACAGAGCAAATGTCTACCTTATTCTCCTTAAGAATATTTTAGTCACAAATTATTCTTTTACTGCAGCCATGGAATCTAGAAAAGCATCCAGTTTGGCTTTTGATTAAAGAAAACTATTTGTCCAAATCATAAGACCTGAAACCATATGAGACTGAATTTACTGACTCTGCATCTTCTGTTCTTTCTTGCACGTATTCCTAGTATTTTTCTTTACTTAATTATCTTCCCCTTCCTTTACTGTTTTATCTCTTCTATTACTGCTTTACCAGGAAATGCTGAAAACAAAGTTTCATTGAGCAACAATATTTCATAACTTTGACCAAACAATGGATATGTTGAAGCATGAAATAGTGTTTATAGATTAAAAAAGACTGTTCTTGCCAGTGTCTTACGCAATAATGATTAAAGAGCAAAAAAAAAAAGCAGACTATAGTTGTTTGGCTGCCTCCTACACTGAAAAGCCATTAGGCAGAGGAGCATACTCTTTGATTAATATTTACAGAACAGAAGCCACCAGTTCACTGCATCAATCATATATATTCAGTAATAGGGGTAAGAAACTTGCACACACAAAAGCTGTAAGACCAAATTAATCAAATGAAAACAACACACTAAAATACATCCAACACACCGAAGTTGCATCCATTTATGAAGAAGAGATGGAGTATGCCACAGATAGATGTTCTGTTTTGGTAATACACAAAGAACACATAATGTCTGCCAACTATAATCAGAGCTAAAGGAAGTAACACCCAGTCTTCAAAGATGTTACTTAACTAAGGCATTTCATCTAAATGTAGAGCAGAATTTGATGGGAGAATAGTTGTTTCATCTTCACAAATTTAATGACATGTTATTTCAAGGACTAGTGATCTGGTATTACTCACTGTGCTGATAAAAGTATTTAACATACAATTGCAATGTAAATGTTTTCTTACCTGAAATGGTACAGAGTCAATGTTGTAATAACTTGAAATAGCATTTTTAGATACACCAATTCATATTTAAAGTTTGTTGACTGTGAGAAGACCCAGTAAACAAAAGACTGCTAATTTCTGGTTCAAAAACTGTTAGAAAGTATACTTTTAAATTTAACAAATACTTGATTTTTTATGAATATTTATTTACTGCAAGTGATTCATCAATTACAAAATAGGTACACAACTGGTTTGAATTAAGGGAATTACATGATAAATGCCCAAGAGTATATCCAACAAGATGAAGCAACTAGCTTACTGGAAATAGATTCATCATTCTGGCAGAGAATATCTACAGTCAGTAGTTTCTCATAGCTGACGGCACTCTCAAAACATATTGGAAAAAACTGTGTTCTGACAAAAAAAATCCAAAACTTAGTTCAGTAATAATCCTGTTTATTAAATCAAGTAAAAACCAGTATCGTAGCCTAACCTGTACCCTATCCTATTCTACCCTACCCTATTCTACCCTAGCTTTTTTCTTTTTTAAAGAGTACTGTGCACATCTTACATTTTTATTAATAATCAGTGGTGAAACCAAAGCCCATCATCCACAAGCCTTCTAATTTGAAATAAAATGTATCCTTGTGATTGTTTTTGCAGAAAACTCAGTATATTTTTTTACTCTTCCATTGAAACTCATACAAAGCTGGAATGCAGAAAGCTGCTGTTCATAATAATGAATCCTCAATAATGTAAGTCCATAAAAAACCTAATATAGATAAAATTATTATTTTAGTATAACACTTCCCAGTCATGTTATGCCCTATTTTAAAAGTCCTCGTAACAAACATAGCTTCTCTGTTAACTTCTTCTGCTTTTAAAGGACCTGTCAACTGTTGCTAAGTTAAGAAATTTTCAAAATACAAAACATGCTCAAGGTCTAAACACTCTACCTAGATAACATTTAACACGAATTTTCCAACAGATGATTTCCAAGATTAGGTCTTGATCCTGAGAAGTTGTAAATGTTTTAGTTAACTTAAATCTAGGTATAAATCTTTATGAGCTCAGGCATCCTAAATTTTGTCTCAGAAGAAAACATGAAGAGCCCTTCCCAGGCAAAAACCAGATAACCAACTAACAACCAAAACCAGCTTAAAGTGGGAAAGACACCCATAAATATGCAAAAAGATGACATGGTAAAACCTTGATAGAGAAGAAAAGAAACAAAACACTATTTCTGTAAGAGAAAGAAAAGCACTGAGACGACAAAAGAGCAGGTGGTAGGTAAGGCCGCTCTTATATACAGCCACGTAAGTAATTGTTTGGAAAAAGACTGGAGAGCTGAGGAAAGACTGAGACAGTGACCTAAGGCTGACTCAGAGGATGCTCCAGGGTCTTTAATGACTGAGAAAATAAGTTTTTTGAGCAAAATTTCATGGTAGGTTGCCCAAAGGGCTCATAGAAGTCTGGCTTGTCAGTCAAGCCAAAGAAGGCCCCACAGGCACACCAGACACAATCTCCCTAGCTAAGATCCAAGACGAAGGAGAACTTGCTACCTATGCCAGCCTGGCTGTGGTAAATCCCATCTCCAAAACAGCCCACTTAATTTGCAAATCAGTCCTTAACTTTCACAATCCGTTCTATTCATCTGCATCTGCGGACTGGTTTATTTAAAAACCTATTTGGAAAATGCCTACACCAAACCGCCACGCGTGGGTGGCTTGAAGATGACAGCTTGAATCAGAAAAATGCAGTACTTGGCTTGAAGATGTACAAATGCTTAAGATGCATGAGAGGAAGTGTAAATACACTTTAAGAATTCACTAGCAGTTAAATAATTACAGCTTTTGTACTGAAAGATGAAATGGTCATGTAATTTAGAAAAACTAATTTATTTTCAAAATAAGTAATTGTCTTGTAGATTGAGAAAATAGAAGATGGTTTTCTAGCAGATGGCTGCATACGTGAAATGGATGGAACCAAAGACATGCATCTGGAACCCAAAGTTTATAAAATGGACTCCACTTCAAAAGGGATTCTGCACCTGGCGTAAGGAGCTTACTCCACATTTCACTGGCAAACACGGCACAAACAACTCCACTGTCAGACAAAACACTGTTTGAGAAGCACAGAGCTGCGTTACTCCCCACGGACTCCCAGGACTTGTGACTCCCAGTATTGCTAACGCACATGCTGACAAAATGTCTTAATTGGTTTTAAACTGAAATTATTTGAGAAAAAAAATCAAAAACCAGAAATGCCAAAGACTGTTCATCTACTTATTAACTTTTACTTGAGTGTACAGAAGTGCAACAAACATGAGCACACAGAGATACTCAGTAAGAACACATGCCTTCCTGTTACTCCATATAGGAGCTTGGTATTTTATTTGAGGATGCAATAAGTCACCTTAAACGAAAATCAGAAGTAGATACACATTAAAACATAAGTCCTCTTGCTGCAGATAGATATTAATGGCCCACAAGAAGGCATTTTCTAGTTGAAAAATTACACCCACACATTTATGAAGTCATTACTCAGCTGTAACAACAGGTAGGAGGTTTAGACCAGTGCTGCACTGTATGATCATACTTCATAAATCATATGGGATTTATGTGTAATATTAAGTAAGAATTTTTATTTAACTTGTATTTTAAAGAAATAATTTTACTAGTCCATATTCTTACACTTTTCAATTGACTCTGACAGCTACACTTCATTTAATGAAAATCAAGACAAGAAAAAACAGACATGAAAAAAACTTTTGTCACTACCTAGGGCAAGTGAAAGAGAAAAATTAATTACCATGGTATTTTTACTTATATTTTTAATGAGATCACAGTCTGAAATTGGGTCAATTACTATAGTTTTCAGTGGACAGTACTGAAATGAATAAACAACAAGCAAAGCAAAAAAAAAAGACTAATCTGAAGTCTTCACTGCTTAAAAGCAAGTGACTTGAATGTTTTCCTCACTTCAGAACTCTTCTTACAGAAATTTACCATTTTATTCTTCCACACAGCAAAGAAATCTGCTAAACTCCCCAAAATAATTCCTATTCCTTACCTCTGTTCTTACTCCCATCCTGACTACTATCAAATTAATCTGCTTCCAACTCTTCCAGAGTAATAGTTTTTTAAGAATTTATGTCTGAAATTATTAATCCCTGAAATTCTGTGACTTGAGCAGCACTAAAAAGGTAGAACTCGTGGCTAATACGATGGAAGCTCAGGGAAAACAGCAAAGTCAACAAGAACACAGATGGACACAATCTCACCTGGTTCATCTACCAAGTTCCAAGAAGGCAGAGCACTCTCTCTACTGATAAATATAAGC
Organism: Polioptila caerulea; assembly: GCA_013397295.1. Lineage (NCBI taxonomy): Eukaryota > Metazoa > Chordata > Aves > Passeriformes > Certhiidae > Polioptila > Polioptila caerulea. The sequence continues at coordinate 94,712 of VYXF01005101.1, read as the reverse complement.
AAAATGAACTTGTAAATACAAAGCACATTTTTCATATTAAGAAAAATGTCTTCCCAGCAGAGGAAGTATACAGTACAGCTACACTGCAGCTAACCTATTACTTAGGCTATAACGTAATGTCTACAACAATTTGGGGGCAGCTTTGAAATCAGAGAGTCTACAAAAAATTGGCCACATCTTTCAATACTTGTATGCATTAATATAGCAATATGCAATTCAAAAAGGAAACTCTTCCATAAACTGGAACTGGAGATACATTACTATCAACATTTCATCACCTGTGGAGACCTGTGCTGCACTTATTAAAGAATTAAAAAATATATTTTAATTAACAATAGTTTGTACAACAAACACTAAGGTTCAACAAGATAGGGAACACCACTCACTTCTGACTAGCTAGCTTCATCCTGCTCTTCAGGCAGGATTGTCCTGGAAGTAAGCAGAGCCCACCACCAAACACTTTGTGCTTCTACTTGTGGCTACAGCTGGCGGCTGCTCCTAGTTTCTGGATCTCTTAGGGCACTCCTACATGCAGATCCTTTGACCCTTCTCTGGCAGAAATCCATCTGCTTAACTAAAGATGCAGGGCTAGAGCTCTCCCAAATCCTCAGCAGGCTAGGAACATTTTACTGGAGCCTGGAGACATCAAAAGCTCTATTACTGCCTAAGTCCTTCAGAGAATGTATGCCATTTGAGCAAGAAACTTAAAGAAAAAAAAAAATTCTTTAAATAAAGGACACAGTTCTCTTGAAATCTGAAGAGAATCATGGACTCTTCAGGGAAAAAAGGTTAAATGACAAGCCTTGTAAGAGTCCATTAGCCTGCAAGGCCAGAAATTTGATGAGCAAGCATGAACCTACATCATCTTCTTGGCCCCAGTGTCTTTTCTCTTTCTTTCCCAGATAAAATGGTATTTTTTAACAGACTTACTACTTCTGTTTCATTTTAAGCCTGGGATGTGTTTCACCCTAGTTACTGCCAGCCTTCTTCCCCATCCAGACTCAGTTGTAACATTTATTCTTCTTGGAAGTTGACCACTGAAACAGCTCAGAAATTGAAAGCATTTATCACTCCTCCATTTTTCATCCCAGTCAAACAGGGTTGAATCTTACCATGCACATGTAATTGAAGGTCACACAGAGAGCTGTAGGTATTATGTGGAGCTATGTGGTGGAATACCAAAAGCAAGATAAGCTTGCAAATGTGCTAGCATGGCCTTTTTTATGTTATAAAACATAAATATGATTTGAGACAGTCTACTTTGCTCTCTCAGTCTCTCTCATCTATTTCCTTGTCATACATCTCTATTTCTTTAGGTATTTTTAAGATTCTAAAACAACATTTCTGGTGAAGCAAAAAAAGAAATTAATCTTAAACAAAACATTATAGTTTTATAACTTGCATTTGGTTGATAATTAAGTGCAGTCATTGAACTGAAACCTCAGAATTTTACACCTGAAAGAGATTTATTAAAGAAAATTTATCCCTCCTTTCTAGCCTGTTGCTTGTATTCAAGCCACATACTAATTCATACCAGTGAGAAATTGTGTGAAAGAAAACCCTCGTTGTTTGAACAGACAAAAATAAAATATAATTAATAAAATGAAACCATTAATGTGACAGTGATCTTACATGGTACTCACACTGATTGTGTGGAATATCCTTGAACAGAAGCAATTTTCATTGTTTTACACTGATAATTCCCCAGCCATGGTAGTAAGTACATCCTCTCTTTATTGGTTCATAACAGAGCAGAGGGCTAGGTGCAGCTGTGAGCTTAGGCTACTGGGTTTGAATTCCACAATCTCATCCTCATTTGACTAAACACAGCCATGATCCCCCACAATACTCTGGCTTAGGTCCCTAAATGTGAGAGCAATGGTGTTTTCTTGCAAACATGCTGAATGGGAAAGAAACAACTACTTCCCCCTCAAAAATTAAAAAACTTTTTCTGCAAATATAAACTACATACAGCTGATACTCAAGGCACACAGAAAGGAAGGCATGGTATGGGTAGAAAGACATTTTTAATTAAAAAAACACTGGGAAATTGAGGGTAGGGAGTAAGCCTGAAATTGCAGGGAGTTAGAACAGATAACTGTAATTGGAAGCAAAGTTTCCAGTGACCCTCTGCAAAGCTTCTAAATGTTTCCTTTTTGTGCAAGATCATCACTCAATTTCCTAGAAACTGGGCAAATAAGGCCTTCCTTTAGCTTGGTTGTTTTCCAGAAATGTCTAGAAAAAAATTCTTAGGACCTTCCAAATTGTCTCTGGTCAATAAATATGCTTCATCACTCTGCATAATCAAGGAAGATAAGAAGCTATGAGGACCACAAAGGGCCCAAGATAAGAGGAAAATTTCACTCTCTTCATAATGAACTAAGAAACTCCTTCTGTCAGGTACTCTTCATATTAGCATACTGAACTAAAAGGTCAAAATTAAACCAACTTTCTTCTTCCTTTTAGTTTGGATAAATCAAGTTTCAACAAAGTTATTCATATTTCTTGATGCCCAGATGCAAAATAATGTCGAAATATGCATCTGGATAGGCTTCTGAGAGACTGAATTCTTAAAACACTCATGTCTATGTCAAGTACATTGCACTCTGTTCCAGTTTTCTTTACAGCTTCACAAAACTGCCAGAGCATGAATTAGCTTAGAACTGCTCAAGAGAAAACTTAGATTAACTCAGTCATCTGATTAACACTGTCTTCCCAGATCTCAATTTCTTATTAAAATATAAGGAACATTAATATGGAATTGTTAGCATTAAGTTACAAAGGTTTAACAGCTTTTGTTTTCAAGATGAAAAATGGAGGTAAAGAAGGAAGGACAGGAATCCACTATTTCTGGAATTCAGAGACTTGCAATAGTTGGCTCAAATAAATCTCCAGAGCCAGAAAGGTTCTGTGAAATAATTAAGGAAACTCTATAAATCATTTTTGTTCAGCTTGTTTTGTGGTGAACTAACTTGCGCAGCTGGTCTTCGGAGGCAGACTACACAATTGCCATTTCATTTGTTGAATTTTCTGGATGCTGAAGAAAAATGCCAGACATAGAATGAATTTATTAGGAGTTTGGAAACTATTCTTGTTTCTCATATAATACAGTCATAAATGAATATGAAATGCAAATAATTAGATTCTATACTCTTATTCAGTAATGACAGATCTCTAAATAAGTAAACTACTCAATTAAAACAGAGCTATGCCATTCATACTGATATAAAAGATATATTTTTAATTTCCTTCAAATTTAACATTGACCATAAGTAGACCAAATTTAGTGTTTTGTCTTACATTGGCCTGACACATTGATGCAGCTTACTTCACAGTTGTCAACCCCGTGGCAGCTGAAAATGGGGTCAAAACGAACTAGAAAGCTGTGCTTAGGTATCAGAGATGTCAGATGTTTCATTATATCTTTACATTACCCTACCTGAGAGATCAGGAGATGGCTTAGTTGTATTTTCCAAGTACCCTTCAGTGTTCTATAATGCCATGATGGCAACCATACAATACAATTCAAGTATTTTTGAAAAATTGTATTTTATCTGTTACAGGATAAATGATGTGTGACTGCATTTTGTATGAGTATCGTAAATTCAGTTGCTGTACCTCTGAAACAAATAAGTTTGATTATCTTTTAAGGTTAATCAGGTGGTTTTGTTTATTCTTTTTAGTAGAAACAAAAGATTATCACTTTTGATCTTCTGTTCCTCAAAACCCTTAAGTACTTTATAATGTAGTAAAAACAAAAATTCATAAAAAACATATAAAACAAATATTTTCTATCTTCTACGTCTCAAAACTCTTTAGTAGTAATGCTTCTTAAACACAGAAAACATCCACTTGTAATATTGTATTAATATTGTAATAAATGAGTAGTTGGGAGGGTTTCTATTTTAATGTATTTATTGACACAAATAAGTACTAAAACTTGTATGCACTAACAAAAGCTTTTTTCCTCCCTGTTTCCTCCCCCTTAGTGACAGCTCAGACTCTAACAGTTCCCTACATTCAAAGACATGGATTTCTTTTGAACACTAACATTTTTGAATTCAAACTAACTGCTCTAGCAGTATAACACTGGTTTAATATTTTCAGTTTGCTCTAACATATTACGTGCATATTCGTGAACAAGGGAAGTGAGATACATCAGAAACTGTTTTGCAGCCTCTGTGGTCATTACTAATCCAAGTCCAGTAATCACTGTGCAACAGGCTAAATTGGCTTTTCTAAAAGCAGAGGGAGGGAACCTAATATGATATGTTACAGCAGATGTGGAAGTTTTAAATTTACAAATCTGATTACACCTGTTAAAATTTACAAACTACAGAGGAAAATACCTCAGTGTATCACAGACGGACTAACATGAGTTTATTTGGAAAAAGTAGAGATTAATATTTTTGTTGCCCACTTAATATTTTGTCTAAAAAGTCAGGACAATTAGGAGATGGAGGATGCTGTTGTTTGCTTGATTTTAACCTTGTTAACAAAACAAAGCTGTTTATACTCCTTCACTCTACAGGAGTTTTGGAAAAAGCAAATATCATCACCACAACAGCTTCCTCACAGATACTATTGAAATCTATTACCATAGCATTCCTCTAAGATGAAGTACTACCACATTCATGTACTATTATAAAGAGAAATGAATAATTGTATTCCCAGAACAAGGCTAAAAAAATGTAAAGGAAAGAGGGAATTATGTTAATTTTGCATACGTGGGAAACAAAATATTCAATATACTGAGTATTAGATGATCAAAGGAGAACCATCTATTTTATGAAGGAGGGGGTCGGTGAAAAAATGTATCATGCTTCATGATGCTTATGCACCAAGGAGATAATTTCAGTCAAAAGGCATTATAGTGACAGCTAAACTTGTTACAGTTTCTCTGACCATCATTAGAAAATGTGAATTCACCACTAAGTGGAGCATTCAAACATATTTTTTGAGCAGAACACAGGTGGGTTTCCTGTGAAAGCAGCTCTGCTTCCTATCAGTAAATGTGTGCAACTCTTTTAAGTTCACCAGACTCTTCACTCTGAGGAAGCTCAGCCAAGATGACTGTCCAGTCTCACACTGAAGGATTGGCAAGATTACAGCTCTGCAGTGGACTGACCAAGACAAATATGTTAGTTTCGAGAAAAGAGAAGTACTAGGCTACCTGGACAGTTGGCTACAGTACACCAAGCTGCGGCCAAAGTGAATGCCCAAGGCCATCAGCCAAAGGAGAAAGTTGGCCAAGAAGCCTGGCAGCTCTTCAAGGTCCTCCCAGTTGAGGGCGCAGAATCAATGGCTGCTACATCAGCAGCTCTATGGCCCCATTTAAGATGATTCTCAACCTTTGGTGTGGAAAATCTATGTATGGGGTAGAAAGGTTGCATAAACAGTTAGCCAAAAAATCTAGAAAACCACAGACTTCACACAACTAATTTCTTACTTTTTAAAATTTCATTTGCTTCTTACTTATTCCTGGTTCAGCTTTATGTGTCAAAAAGACTTTCTCCTTCCTTCTGCCATACCAGCCATCATTCTTAGGGTCTTCAGTTGTCTTTCTCATTCATCACAAAACAAAATGGGTTCAGTGCATTATAAATATCTTTGTTTCCCTCCTGGAATTATTGTCCATTTTGTCTCATCAATCTGATCGCATTACAAGATTAAGTTTCCCTTGTAAGTTTAGCAGGTTAAAGTTGAAGGTTAACAACTTTCCTGAGTTCTGCCGATTTGTAAGAAATGGGCTGAGGCAGCATTTCACACCCTACTGCTGAAACTCTTGGAAGTGAATATGAAACCTGTATATGAGGATCAGGTAACAGTGAGAGAGTCTCCAAAAGAGATGTTAATTATCTCTGGCAGGAGGAGAAACAGCTAAATACTACTTGGTTCAATTTTCTAGTACCCCCTGCAGGTTAATACAAAGGAGTAGCGCTTGGCTTCAAAGTGAATGGCATATATATCCTGCCTAATTAAAATGAAAATAAGACCAAAGGTCTTTTATGTTGTTATTAATATTTAATAAAATATTTCTAGGCTTCTGTGTGAAGAGAATACCAAAGGGACTTCTGACTGTATTTCACCCATCTACTCAATTTCAGAAAATGATAGTATCTTTTGCACAATACCACAGTACCTACTATTATTGTTGAGATTATACTTAATAGTCTTTGTTTTCAGTTTCCTTACATACATATCAAGTTATCAAGACTGCTCACACTCCTCTGGTCAAAGAGATAACATTGATGGTTCATTTAATTTAGCTACTTCAAGTGCAAACTAATCTTTCTAAGATAAATTCAGGATTCAAAAATAAATACAGAATTTTGTAAATTCTCTGAATTATAGTGTTATATTTTTTATTTCTTATTACATTGTCTAAAAATTTTGCACTTTCTACTATTGTGCAGTTTTCTTTTCACACTCATATTAATTTCCTTTGTATGAAACAATACAGTAAGCATATTATTAAGGATCTAATTTTTCTTAAGTGCTAAAAAAGTTAAAATCCATCTAAAAGTTAACACAATATAAAGAATCTTAGCGATATGATGCATTTGTATTTGTATTTCAGGCAGTGCTGTTAGTATCACCTTTATTATTATCATATAAAATTTTCCAATACAAACTTTATAAGTATTATAAACAGCCCAGTAATCTGTTCATATTTCTAGACTGGTCATAGGTTATTGTTTTCCTAATTCAGCCAAAAAAGTTCAGCTGTACCTAAGAATGAAACTCTTTGGATGGAAAAATGTGATTTGCTCAAAAAAGAAAAGAGAGTAAAGAAAAGGAAAAGAAAAGGGAGAGGAAGGGAGGGGAGGAAAAAGAAAGCCTTGTTTTGAGTCACTCTAACATTTTTACATTGGAATTCAGAGTTAAATTTGGCTTGACTTTGGTAGCAGCGTCATTTGCAATCGACACAACATATTTGGAGAACTTTCAGTCTTCAAAAAATTCTCATTCTGAACTATACCAGTATGCTTATGAAATGAAAGAATATACAGAACAAAGCACGAAGAGCTGGCTTCAAACTTTACAAGGTATATTTGCACAGTTTTGTGCAAAATTGCATCTAAGTAGCTAATTGCTGGGTGCTTCAATTTTCAATCAGGCTTTGCCAAAAATATATATTACATATATCCCTATAATCTTCAAAGTGTTGCATCGTTTCTGTTTTTTCAGGATCTTTACGACAAACCATGTAAGGTAGACTTTTTGAGTAACCATATAAGGCATATATCTTCAGCTGCAAGGTCTTGGATTTCTTTGCTGTTAAAAGAGAACAGTAAAATTTTCCTATGGCAACACTGAATGCCATATAGAGCACACTACATAATGCAGTTGGGACTGCTGATGCCAGAAGAGTAATATAACTTGCAGGATGACTGTATGGGAGCATTCAAAAATATCAGACTGATTTATATTGAAGTAAGAAAATTCAAAGTTAAAAAATAAAGCATGTTAAGTGCATTCTAACTGAGAATCATATGTGTTTCCACTCCACACAGCTTAAGTAATACTTAAAACAAATAAATTTTGCAGTGACTCCCCTCTTCCAGGATACGTAAGTCTTTAAAAAGCCCTAGCTCAATTCCCAGCTACATAAGGGACTGTGTTTCAGCAGGCACAATCATCTCTGGTATGTTCCCATCCAAATGTTTTTGATGAAGCATCTGTCCATCTGGACACTCTGTGCCCTGCCCTTTTTTCCATGAGTTATCAGCCCCAGTCCCCTTCTCAGTGTTATGGTTCTTTATCAGGCTTTTCTCTCTCTCAGACTCTCTCTAGATCCTTAAAACTTTGTCCTTTAAGTTCCAGGATCACCTACCAATTTTCTCCATCTAAAAAACCTAGTGTAACTCCTCCCAAAACCCCATTTCTTCTCCAATTTTGCTTCCTGTTGAAGTACAGTTTTCTGCTAAAAAAGTCCCAAGCTGCATCTTCCTTCCACACAGTCCCTATGAGCTGTGAATATCCTCCGGAGTGCTCTGCATCCCTCCATATGCTGTAATATGGTGGGCATTGCAGAAGGGTAACCAAGAGCACAGGAAAAAGCCTAAGATTTCTGCCCTGGCACGTGACTTCAGCGTCTCAATACAAAGAAAATAATGTTCAGACCTGGACAGAAACAAATAAATGTCACTGGGAAGCAGCAGACAAATAAATAGTATGTGAATACTCAATTTTTTTTGCTTCAGTCTTCAGTGGCAGCCTCTCCTCCTACACCTCTGAAGTGGACAGAGCACAAAATGGACTGGGGCACCTAAGTTTCGCCACTGTAAGACATCAGGTTCATGATCGCCTGAGGAATCTGAACATACATACAGGTTTGTGGGACCTTATGAAATGCAATACAGAGTCCTGAGGCAATGGGCTGATGAGACTCTGAGATGAGATCAGTAGGTCAGAGCCTGGTGCTAGTAACACCAAGATTGTGGGTTCAATCCTCATATGGGCCATTCACTTAAGAGCTGGTCTTGATGATCCTAGTGGGTCCCTTCCAACTCAGAATATTCTGTAATTCTCTAATTCTGTAGTTCCCTAACAACTCTCCATGATATTTGAAAAGTCACGTAATTCAGGTGAAGTCCCAGGTGGATGGGAAGAGGGGAAACAAAGTACCTATCTGGGAACTAGTGACCCAACAGCCTCACTTCTATACCTGGGAAGGTCATGGAATGGATTCTCCTAAAAGCTCTGAAGTACATGTGGGACATGGAGGTGATTTGAGACAGTCAGTACAGTTTCATCAAGGGCTAGTCCTGCCTGACCAACCCAATGGCCTCGAATGATGGAATTGCTCCATCAGCGGACAAAGAAAGCTACCATTTATCTGGACTTCTGTAAAGATTTTGACACACTCCCCTTTAATATCCTTCTCTCTAAACTGAAGAGATGGATTTGATGGCTAGACTGGTGGATGAGAAATTGGTTGGAAAGTCATATCTTGAGGACACTGGTTAACAGTACAATGTCCAAATGGACATCAGGACGAGTGATGTCTTCAGGGACCCGTACTGGGACCAGTGCTGTCTATTACCTTCAGCAATGACACTGACATTGGGACCAAGTGCACCCTCAGCAAATACACAGATGGCACCAAGCTGAGTGGTGCTGTTGGCACACCTGAAGGATGGGATGCCATCCAGAGGGACTGGGACAAGCTTGGAAGTGGCCCCGTGGGAATCTCATGAGGTTTAACAAGGCCAAGTGCAATGTGCTTCAACTGGGTCAGGACAATCCCTGGTACCAGCTCAGGGTGGGGATGCACAGATGGAGAGCAGCCCTGTGAGAAGGACTTGGGGGTGCTGTGGGTGAGAGGCTGGACATGACCCAGCCATGGGCACTCCCAGCCCAGAGAGCCAAACGTGTCCTGGGCTGCATCCAGAGCAGCGTGGGCAGCAGGGGAGGGAGGGGATTCTGCCCCTCTGCTCTGCTCTGGTGAGGCCCCACCTGGAACCCTGCATCCAGCTCTGGGGTCCCAGCACAGAAAGGACATGGAACTGTTGGAGAGAGACCAGAGGAAGGACACAGGAATGACCCAAGAGCTGGAGTACCCCCCTTGTGAGGAAAGGCTGAGAGTTGGGGTTGGAAGGGTCCAGGATGATTTGACTGTGGCCTTTCAGTAATTCAAGGGGGCTTATAAGAAAGAGAGATTTAGTAGGGCCCATTGCAGAAGAACAAGAGTTAATGGTTTTAAACAAAAAGAGAGTAAGGAAGAATTCTTTTTTTTACCGTGAGGGTGGTGAAGTACCAGAACAGGTTGTCCAGGGAAGTTGTCAATACCCTACCACTTAAAGTGTCCAAAGCCAGGCTGGATGAAGCTTTGAGCTCCTTGTTTTAGTGGAAGGTGTCCTCGCAAAGTTTCCAAGGAACTTCATGTCCTCCTCTGAACACCTTAAAGCATTCAGAGAGGTAACATCCACTCAAGCTATTCTTTGTGTTTCTTCTTCCTAATAGAGTATTTCTCTATCACATATCCAGTGTTGGTTCTTGCAATAATCTGCATTTAGAGAAGAAATTGAACCACACAGCAATCTCTCTTCGTCACACACAGTATCAGAATCAGTGTCACAGACATTACTCAGTCAAACAACTCAACTCATATATGTACTCATTTCATCATACCATTTTAATAGTTTCAGATAGAAAAAGTTAAAACAGAGTGGAATAACTATCTTAATTTATTAAATTTAAATAGAAGATTAGTCAACTTGTGTACTTTTCAAAATCAATTTTGAAACACCAGTGTCATTGAAACATTAGAAAATCTACTTTGTTTTCTAACTGCATGTGTCTGTCTGTCCAAATTTATAAAATCACAGCTGCAACAAATATATAATATATACACATTATGTATATATACATATTTGAGTCACTTTGAGAAAGCATTACTGATTAGGTTTGTACAGAGCTCCTTCTGGCTTTCTGAAATGCTTTGTGCCAAGAGGAAATTATAATTTTTATTGACATTCATAAACAAACAATGACTTATGTTTAAAGCAAATTAGTGAACACTACACAGAGAAACATAACATCCTGTTTGCACTGGTTAAGAGCTATTACCCTTTGCACTTGCAAAGTACATCAGATGTTGGAGATGCATAGATCTACATCTCCAGGAAATCAGTTGGTATCTTGTATTCAAAACAATCACTTGCCTTTAGCAATTTGTTGAATTGAAGCTTTACAATATTTCATCCTTAACCTGACCACAGTGAAACTGACAAACTGCTTCAAAATGTGAACATTTTAGACCACAAAAACATAAAAGTTCTCAAATGCAAAATGAAGAAATTCCAACTTGAAAACTAAAAATATGGCAACAAATCCTGAGTATAACGAGCAATTCCTTTTCCCTCCAGAGCAGTCCCTCAGAGAGTTTCCTCAAAAATCTTAATTAAGAAAGGTTCAGTCTTCACCACAAAGAGATTTGTGTCCATCGAAGTGTTTCACTTTCATTTCTGAAGCTGAGATCTAGCAATGTGACTGAGAGAGCCAAAGTTTTGCTCTCTCAGTCAAGACAAAAATAACACATGCTAACGTCATACTTAAATATATCATGTCCCTAGTACAATCTTGACATATATTTATGTAAAAACCCATGTACCTACTTGTATGATAACCTTTCATGCTTGCATTCTGTATGTGTCACAGAATTTGTCAGCACTGGGGGCTTTCCAGTTATTTTCTTATTAAAGTGAATGGAAACGGAAACTTAAAAGGGCAAGCTCGACATAACTGTGGGCATAGTGATGCATACGTTAACAGGAGATACTAAATATCTTCCAGAACAAGCTATGCCAAGTGTATTTTCCTATTCAGCACAATCTGCAGCAACATAGTTTGATGATAAAATGTCATCCGTCTGCATGCGTCTCTAAATGCTCCAATACCCTCCTGCATGTCAAACACCTTCTATTCAAACTTTTAGCTTCTGTTGAATTCTGTTGAATGTTCCCCCTTCATTAGGGAACATTTTGAAAATCCCCTTGATTTCAAATATATGCGTTTTGAAACACAGAGTCTCTGGAAGGCTTTTAGCAATTCTCTCTTGGTTTTGGATATGAACTTTATCTTGCATCTTTTAACTCTACTTTTTGTACACTCAAATAACACAAAAGCCCTCAAATGGAAATTCAATGAGCACTCTAGAGCCTTCCTAGTCTCCTAGCAATTCATATATTGATGACAGGGCTGAACTAAGGACTTTAAGGCCTCCAAAATCCATTCCTCTGCAAAGCCTTGGCATACGATTTTTAGGCTGAGACATCAAATTCATTCACACTCCCTGCTGCAGAACTAAGAAATCTTACTCAACTATGAACTTAAAAAGCATGTAGACTCTAGAAGGAAAAGATCTTAGTCAAGCACGTAGGACACCTAAACATATAATAGTGAGTATTTCGCTCTCAACAGAAATAAAAACAAAAACAAAAAAAAAAAAAAAAAAAATCTGTGAACTAGCATCTTTGATGGTCTGCTACATTTCAATCTAATTCTGATTAGGATCTCATTATTTTTACTCACATCAGCCTTGCATGTCATTGCTCATCTCAGAGCCCAGTGAAGTTCTACAGGAGTGCTCCCCTAGCAGCACAGTGTGGGTCAGGATGTTCACGTTGTACAACTGAGACCCTGTTTGCCCCGATGCCCGATGTCCAGGCCAGGAATTGTGAGAATCCAGAACTCCGAGTTGCACTAAGAAGTCTAAAATTCTGATGCATCTGGTCCGGTACCAGTTTTCAATTCTATGATAAATTTGCTGCTAAGTTTTGCTAATTTGCTGATAAGTTTTTTCCAATGTCACAGATAATTTCTGAAATTCTAATTTTAATTCTGACACATCTCTCCCTACAATCATTTAAGATTTTAACAGATACACTACACATATTCATCTACTTCTCGCATAAAAGTAGTTCCTATAGAAAATCAACAGCTGAAAGGACATTTTAGATAGCTGTATATTATTTGCATTTTCTATCTGTCCAAGATTTTTCTTCTGGTCATTACTATCCTTGCTATAATGTATTTTATATGTCTAAATGTAACTCCTAAAACTATTCCTACAACTCACAGGTGAAACTGGAAAGAAAAAGGATAGCTTTTTAAAAGTGGCAGGACTGAAAGTATACAAACACCAATTGGAACTCCCTAGTGGCAGATGTCAGTATTTTATAATTCATTTATCATTCACCTCCTAAATCAGAAGTCCCTGACCAGGTGACTGAAGAGTAGTATTTTGGTCACCAGTTTCTTTCTTATTTCACCTCTTAAATTAACTTTCCAAAAAGAGATTTTTGTGGCACTTGAGAAAAAAAAAACTAGTAGAAGAGGCTTTTGACCTGCATACAAGTAATTACATCTTAGGTTCAACAAGAATGAAATAGCATACTGAAATGCTTCCTTTGTTCTTGTTACATGTCAAATGCAATTTTCTACCATAGTTACACTGTGACTATATTTTGTTCCTTTATCACTGACTTTATTTCTGATTATCAGAAAAGGGATTCTGATAATTAGTCTAATACACCTGTGCTTTAAGTATAATATGTAATCTAAAAGCTTTGAAATATAATATATCTGCTTCTTTATTAAAAAAAAAAATATTTTTCAACTTGGGCTGATTATGAGGGTAAGATTAACCATTAAAACATTAATTACTTGAACTGCGAATACAGTACAAGTTGTTTCACTTATTCCTACGGGCTTCCCAACATGTAGCACCATTCAACAAGTTACTAAAACTATCATATTCTGAACCACAAGTGAGTCATCATACGCATTCCATCCCTGAGGATCAAAGCTAAAATTTTACTTTGTTCAACATGATGTCATCAGAGTTTAAAACTCATTTTAATTCACCACATAAAGCTTGAAACTGTCACTGAACATCCTACATGTCTGTAAACTATTAAATCAAATAATTTGAAAAACATGATCTATGCCTTCTAAACTGCTTTACACCAACAGAGCAATTTGCCTTTTCAGACAAGTCATCATCTCCTAAGACGGAATATTACGGAAAGTTCTTTTTAGGAAGGGTATAATTAAATGGCTTTGGATGCAGGTAAACTCCTAATTTAAAAATCACTGGAGTTGCCCAATATAAGACACTGACAAAAAAAAAAAAAAAAGCTCTGTACTTCTTCATACATCATACGAAATGTAAATACACAATTATTGTACATGATAAGTGCTGCAAACACAATAACATTATGAGAAAACTGTGATCAGCCCATTAAACTGGTTAGTGAGCCCTGAACTGTGTTAAACACATATCCATTACATCTACAGATTGCAGTAATTAAGCTTTCTGCATTTTACTGCCATAAGATAACTCTTCATGAACAGTACAACATTTTATAAAATTCTTTCCGTGAAATAAAATTAAATATAAATTTTTTAATAAAGCCACTACAATAAGGCTATTAACAGCTATCTTTCTAAATCTCTGAATTGCTATTAAAAATAAATTTACTCATCAGAATGATTGACTGATTCTTAAAAAAAAAAAAAAGCTACAAATCAGGCATTCAGAGCTGCCTATTTTTTAAAGGAATGTCTCAAATATGGAAAAAGAGAAGGAAAACAGCTTAAATACATATTTCAAACACCTGAATGCCAGTTGTAAGATTTGAACACGATGACTTACCTTAAAATAGCCTTTGTACATTTTATGAGCAGACTAAATAGAAACAACCACTCTAAAAATCAGAAAAAGGTTAACCTGATTTTACTATACACTCTTCTATAGAAATTAATAATTACTATACCGTTTTGGACTGCTCCCTAGATCTCATATTTCAGAACATACTTCTAGTATCACATTCCCACATGAGTTAGCAAGAGCTGCAATTCAATTATGGAACACAGTCAATTACATATGAGAAGAGACTTCAGGTTATTGAACTATTTGTTCAAAGATAAGTATTTCTCCAACTGAATGCAATGAAATTTCAGCAAGCAGTCATCAAGTTAAAAAACTGGGCATGCAAAAAGCCTCATGATAAATTCCTTCCGCAAATATAATGTAGCAAATACAACATCACTAAGGAAAATGAGGAAAAACCCCAGAATGTCAGAAAGTGTATGTAAAGTGGAAGTGGGAACAGTTCACTTAAGAACAATACAGAAACACCAACCACATAAGCAAAAGTGGAAGTAAGAGCTGGAGTTAGGGGGAGCAAGAAGACCTTCTCTAAGTATGTTAGCACCTTAAAAAATTGAACAAAGTAAATGCATGGGTCTGTGACGAGCAAGTCATGACACTAAGCAACAAATGACAGGGAAAAGGTACAGCAAAGGTCAGAGAAAGGCTTCAGTTATTCAGTGCTTTCTTTGCCTTGTTTTTCATTGATCTGGTCCCTGGCCCATCACTCCTGAGCACCACAGTGGTGTCTGTGGGACAAAGTACTGCACACAGCAGCGGATGACTGGGTCAGGGGCCATATAAGCAGAACTGGACATTTCCAAGCCTCCAGGAACAAGACTAGGTGCATCCAAGGGTGCTAAGGAAGTTGATTAATGTCACTGTGACACAAGTCTTTTCTCCTGAAGGTCACAGCAGTCAAGCAAAGTATCAGGAAGTCATTTGTATTCACAAGAGAGAAGTGTCTGACCAACCTGACAGTGACAGAGTTGACTCAAAAGATGAGGGGAGAGCAAAGACTGTAATTTACCACAAATTTAAGGAGTTTCTGGCAACCTACCACAGTGTCCTTGTTGTTATCCTCAACCAGCTAAATGATAGTTACAGAAAAAACAGAGACCGACTCATCTCAGAGATACACAGCAAAAGCCTCAAAAAAGCACAAATCGCAGCTAATCAAATTCTAATAAAATAGAAGGAAAAAGGTCTTCACAAGGAGGGGGATTAAACCATAGAACTGGTTGGTCAGAGAGGCTGAGAAATTACCTATCTTTACAATATACCAAATGGCAACACAGGGCCCTGATTAACCTGATCTACTTTCAACAGGAACAGCAGTATATGTCCTCAAAAGTGCCTGCCCAACCTAAGTTACTCTGTCATTCTAGAATACACAAGAGATACATCTTACATGGCATCAACCTTAGTCAATGTGACAGGTCCAGCTGTTCCAATAGAAGAGGTTACTGCTTCTCTACACGGCCATGAGGTTGCTTCTACAACTGATCCCTGTATTCAGAATCAGATTCTCCAAGTCTGCTGCAGTCAAAATTAGCCTAGACGTCTTAAGTTGCAGCTCTTTTGTAGATTTTTTTTTTACTATAATAAAGAAGAATTTGAACAGGCTGTTCTACAAGTATATCTAAATGGGTGATGACTTCTGGCAGGAGGGCAAGACACGTAGTTGAAGGTATGATAGTAATCTCTAGACACAGCTGCTTGTAATATGCTGACACCCTTCTAAGTTACTATTTAAATTGTTTAACCAACCCTATCAGGAAAAAGTTCATCACGACTAGGTCAACAGAGCTAGCGTTCAACAAAGTAACTGTTCTTTGTCAGGTAACACAGAAACACAGAGAATCAAATAAGCTAGTGTGAGTGAGGTAAAGAGCAAGGACCAAGAGAGCAAAAAAAAAAAAAAAAGCATGAGTTTTGTCAGCCCTTCCCTTATTGCTCAGAAAATCCACAGTTCCACAGTTGCAGGCACTGGCAATGATGTAATGGTCATCTAAAAAAAAAGCAGTACTTAGATCATTCAATACTTAACTATCAGGTCACTGTTACATTAGAATCTACAGATCCCTCTGCGCAAAATCAGCTCAGTGGTACAAGTTCTGAACAAAGCTTGTAACAAAGCAGGGGCATAAGGGGAGGAAAGATCAGACAAATTCATGGAAGCAAAATCCCACAAGAGTTATTAAAAATATATAAAACTCATCCAGCTCAGAAGACCCTGAATCAAAAAAAAAACAGAGACTGGGAAAGTAGTAAAGTGAAATTTCATTTATATACGCTTGCCCTGTGGGAGACAAGGATGAGACTAGTCAGACCTTTGGGGTATGCAGTACAAGCTCTTCGGTTCTAAAGTCTCACTTGCTCAAATAAGCCCCATCCATAAGCTGGAGAATCATATGTGGAAAACTATAGCCTCTATTCATCCTTGTACTTGAAAGTTTAAATAGACTTCAACCAGTTCTCAAACTTCTCTTGGACCAATCAACTGTCAAGGAATGTTAGACTGTGTGTACACCGGGAGAAAAAAATAATTAAAAACATTTGGTCTATTGCAGTTTCATTAGCAATGCATTTTAAATTTTGATTTTAAATTTTACTCTTGTTTAAATATAAAGAAAACAAGACAAGTGTACAAAATTGCAAATCTGAGTACAAAATCTGTGTCAGAAACAAAAGTTCTAGTAACATCTTCATCTATGTCCTAAGGGACCAGACAGAAAAAGGAGGCCATGAAATGGTTTGCACAATCACCTCAGCCAGTGGAAATTCACAGCTCAAGCTGTATTTACTCTATCAAATGTACTCTGATTTCCTTTAGTAGTTTCCTATGAGTCCTTTGCCAGTTCAAAACCGTTTTTCCCATACTTCCATTGAGCTTCATTTGCAGCATCAAAAAACCATTCTTCAGGTCAAAAAGGTTTGTCATAAAGATAATAATTCATGTATTGAGAGAGTATGGAAAACAGTTTACTTTTTCTCCATCTAAAATATCTTGGGAGTGTCAGAGGCATTCTTTCCTAGTCCTGTTGAAAGAAACAATGGGTTTAGATTACAGTATATACAACAATTATCTTTAACACCTCTGCTGATCAGTGTATGAGGATGAAACTTCAGCAAATTCTTAATTCTCTAAATGTCAAAGACAGCGTCTCTGCTCTGTTTCTGGTCCTGAAATGCCTCTCTTTGCATTTCTTGTTGACTCTACATTGCTTCTATTCAGTAAAAATATCAGTGTAATGCTTTCAGGTTTTTGCTTTATCTATCTATGAAGTCTCATTCTGCACTGTGAGATTTAATCTGCTCTTTGAACTACAGGAGTAATTCCAGCCTCCACTATTCACTTCTCATGTTGTGAAACCAGCACATTGTGCCTTCTTCCTTCAGACACCTCATGCTGGACAGTAGTCTTCTGGACACAGTAACTATCCTCTTCAACTCAGGTCTTAAATTTTCTTTACTCTGATGCGTAAAGAAAACTGAAGAGACTCAAAATATTACCTATCACACCTATTACAGTCACATGGTTTCCTCATATATTGTAACAATATATTGCATCTTTTCTACATTTATACTCACACTTCATATTGTAAATGTTTTCCATCAGGAACAATCACCTTTCTCCACTTTGCACCATGCCTTAAAATACAGGATTCTCATCTTTAACCATGGTATTACTGGGGAACAATAGCAAAAATGAATGATACCAAGTAATTCTAGAAGTATTCTCTGATATTACAGATTTTAGAGAATATTCAAAATAACTTAGCTCTATTCTTAGTGTGTTAGATTTACAGTTATCAGAAGAAAACAGTTTTTTTTTTTATATGTATATAAAAACAATGGTAAAGTTTATTTCAATCACTCACCTAAATACCACAGAGAAAAAGAAGGACATGCAAACAACTTGGGTTTGGATAGGATTGATTTTTTTTTTTAAAAATCATATTCAAAATTGATGTGATTTAATGAACTTTAAAGTAAATGGTAAATTAACAGACTGCTGCCATTACATCACTGCAGAACAATTGTCCAGGTACAAATACGTAATATTTTCCCAACGTATAAAACAACGGCCTAATTCTACTGCACTTGTTTCATGGTATGAATAATATAATATCCAAACACTGATTCATATGACTATAAAACAAGAGCTGTGGATCACAGTTCAATGAGCTTTTATTCCACTGAGACAAAGTGATTCATATAACAGACATTCTCTAAACTTCTGAGAAACTATGCCACATTAACTCTTCCATAAAAGAAGGATTAAAGTATGATACAAAGCCTTAACTGTCCAGAAGGCTTGATATACAGACGTTTGCTAGGGTCAAAGAAGTGCTCTAACACAAAAGGTATTTAGTAAAATCTAAACGCTTTATCACTTCTTTACTTCTCATTCTGCCAGTCATAAAAAGACTTTTTTTTTTTTTAATGTGAAGATAAAATGAAACTGGGATTACAGTGAGAGCTATATGGGTTACACAGTCACATTGGCTATGTTCCACTGATGGCCACATCACTGACAATGTTTCACTTTTCACAAGTTTTACAGAAATTTTTCAGCTCCTCCATTTTGATCAAGGTTTCATCTACAAGATCTTCTGAAATACGACAAAACACTTTCTTTTGCTTATGAGATTACCATAAATTCCTTTGAGCTTCTTCCTTGATGGTCTTCAAAAATCCATATTTTATCTTTCGAGTGTGATAACTGTTGTAAGGTAACTGGTGCTGCCTGTTGAGACCAGGCAATTGTCCCCCCCTTACATCATCAAACATTGAATAAAACGTCTCAAACCCAAAGCTAGTGCAAAAATGTAGCAAAAATGTATCACTGGTTTAGAGTGATCATAGCATGAACATTTATTATAGCTCAAATTCAAATGAACAAGCTGCATGTCGTAATAATGGAAATACCACTACTAACATCCTGCATGAAATGAAAACCAATACTACCACAATTAGTAGTCTAAAAAAGTTTAAAAAAAAAAAAAGAACACTTTTAATGAACACCACTTTATTTAATGATTTAATTATC
>VYXF01005101.1:53236-75053 GCA_013397295.1 Polioptila caerulea | reverse complement strand
TCAAAATAGTTCCAGAAACTATTTCTAAAACAAACAAACAAAAAAAATCCAGCTGGAATTATGTTAAAATCATCTACAAAAATAAAAGGTAAGAAAAAAAAAAAAGATAAAGAAAATTAACTAGCTACATTTACCTAGAAATCTGAGTGTATGGATGCATGCATGAGTATACAACACTTCGCACAAGGTGAAAACAGAAGTTATTTTAACCTGTTAATTCTTTTACATTTACAAATAATTTTTTTTTACAAATAATTAAAATGTTTTGGGTATAGTACTAATCCCTTCAACACCATACTTTTTTCACACTTAGAACATTACATGAGCTATTGCAGAGTACTAAGTGCAAGGGAGTAGCAAGACAAAACTTTATTCAGAGGCATTACAAATTTAAACTTCCATATATTGAAGAAAAATATTTAAGATTTTTTATACACTCTATCCTTCAAAGTGAATATCACAATATATTACATTTTCTTTTCTGCACACATCACTTTTATATATCTTTACTAAAATAAATCAGCCAAGTAAATAACTACTAGACTTAATCTTAAAAATCTTTTCTAACCTATAGGATTCTGTATTCTAGCATTCACTAAGGATTCACTGAACTACTGTTCATCACCTCTACTTAAAGTAATTCAAAAGAGCAAGTACAATAAGCAGTAGTCTGTAAAATGAGCTAGGCATCCTATGGCATGACCCTAAGACAGGGAACACTTGAAATTAGAGTAAACATAAGTATCCAATAACTAAAATTACTTTTTATAAATTAATCTTGTTTATCTTACCTGCAAAGTTCTATTGACAAGTTTTAATGAAGTATCAGGTGTCTGGTTTCTAAGCAGACTGGAAGTAGAAGACCAAAAGTACACTGAAGACTAAAAGTATGTATTTTTTAATGTTGTAAACATAAACTGGAGCTAGAATAATTAAATAAGTAGATGACTTCTAGCAAGCTTCCCCACTTTCTGAAAGCTGTAGGATTTTAAAACTGATGAACTATTTCACTGGTTACTTTCTGTTCCTGCACTATTAAACTACAGGTATGATGGCAAAGCATTATGAAATAGCCTTCGGAACAACAAAACATTACCTACTGTATGAAGCCAGATTCCACCTAGTTTCCTATTCAATATCATATTTCTTCCCCAGAAAGACACAAAAAGGAGTGTGGTGCATTACTGAATCAATCTTGATTCTCTTTCATCACACATTGTAAAGACTGACTTAGTTAAGCAGAGATGTTTGTAACTTTTTCTAAGTATTTGGGAGTCAACAATACAATAAATAAATAATTAAAAATAAAAATCTTCCTAACATCTTAAGAATTTTTTTTTCTAGAAGTAAGCACTTTATTTAATTCTGTTTGTGTTCAGAAGTAGTAGATTTTAAGATTTTGCCTTAATCAGATACATACTTGATTATGAGGCTAAGAAATGTGCAAATCAGCCCTTTTCACCAACCATTAAAAGAATTTAGTAAATCACAGCGAAAGATGACAGAGTAAACTGCCAGACTGACCATGGAAATAACTAACAAACAAGTGCTGAAAATATTTGATTCATCATATGATGCAATGAAAATCAGAATTTGGCTTTTTTTTTTCAGTGTAGAGAAAAAAAAAATAACTTAGCAGGCCAATATTCAAGAGATGGAATTGAAAGCAACATAGCAACTTCTTACAAAGAATGTCAGTGATAAATGAAAATATCACTCATATGGTGGTGTGTTCTATTTAGATGAAATGATATTCAAATGCTGTTAATTTTTGGGAAAAAATTCCCTCCTACATGCATTCTTAAAGCTGACTTTTTCATTGTGGAATTGATTACTACTATTACACCACTTCCATATTTCTCCATTGCCATCTCAGTGATGGATGTAATTTACTTTAATCAGACATTCAAAAATCAATGAGCTACACCGTGAATAGTTCATATTCCAATATCCCACTTCTGTGGCAGTGCAGGTTAGTCTAGAGTTATTTTACATTTCCAAAAATAGGCATAAAAATTCCTTCTCATACTTTCCTTCACATATCTCTGAAGATCAAAAATGAATCAGTAACATTTTTCATGCAAAAAAAAATTCAAGTCATTTAAAAATGCTCACAACATTTTTGCATAACCTACAATTATTTAAAAGAAAATAACTATGTCACTATACTTTGTTAAAGCTGACCTGTCATAGTTTAACTTCTTCAAAGATATTATGTTCACCTGTTTAAATCCTTACACAGAAGGGAAGTACCAGGAATAAAAATCAACATCACCTCAACTTTTCCCCAGGAATTACTTCCATTTTAGAGGGCATCACTGTTTTGCAGAGGAAAGGGACAATAAAGACCATGTGTACAGTTGCAGAAACTGCCAGATTTGTCTCAGTAAATGTCAAAAGTCATGTTTGGTCATGTAGAGTCAGCTGAATAAACTCCACACTTGGTCTTTGCTTATGATTATATTATCTAATCTACTAAACATGTATCATTAGTATAGCCTTACCATCTCTTCAGCAGTACACTAAAGATTCACTGTAAAATATTATCTACACTCATCCTTTCAGAAAACTGTGATCTGATAATAATGTTGCAGGAATAACAAAAGTTTTCATTATATTATTAAATGTTCATTTCTCTCTGTGACAAAAAAATCTACATCATCACCCAGAGAAATGATGGATCTATGATTTTTAAAATGCATTTCCCCTAAGCTAAGTGCTTATTGATCTGTTGTTTATGCAAATGCCTAACAGTAACACTGTCCCTTATAGAATTAGACTATGTTCATATAAATAAGAGATAATTCCTTTAAGCAAAGAAAATTTGACACTTGGATTAGTTGGGGTTTTTTCATATCTGTTTACTTTGGCATTCTTGATGGATTTCAGTCACAATTCTTCAGGCAATGCAGAACCTTACCTCTATCAATGGCCATTTCAGAGAATGAAGAAAACTGCAATAGCTAAACTATATCCATGAAAAGAATAAACAAAAAAACAAAAGAAACCCTCTAATTTTTCTCCTAACAAAACTAAGCAATTATCTCAGTATTATTTCCAAAAGATAACCTTTTAGTTGAGATCATTCCAGATATTCTTTGCATCTGCAGAGGCACTAGACACATGCTGAAAGAAAGATTCCTTCTTGGTGTTTGGTCCTACTTAGAAACAAATTCTAGAACAACCAACCCAACATGACCCAGCAAAACCTGGAACAAACATCACAAGGCAACTCAGTCAGTAGTATCAGACACACTATAGTAATGTCAAGTTCAGATAAACACTTCTTCAGCCATATAAAAGACCTATTACTTTAGAAAGTCACCACCAATCTCAGAGTCCTTAGTAGTCTCTCTACAGTGTGATGATACGTTTTGAAATTAACTCCTACAATTTGATCCTCACATCTATATCCTCATGCACACTCAAATCAGAATTGGATAAGGTGTTGTACTAGGGTGTCTCCCCATTCCTTTTTCTATCTTCTCTCCTGCCACCCTCTGGGTCAAGAATCACTGGACCTTGTGGATCTCTTGTTTCTTAAATGTGACTGTTCACAATAATCACATTTTCAGTAAGATACAGACACTTTTAAGATAATCTCAGAACGTATTTTTCATTTAGAGCAGGAAAAGATCTTCAACTAAACAGTCGAACTCATCCCAACCTTAGCTGTATCAGTACTATTACTTTACTACTCTGCATTTATTGGTAAGGATAACTTCTTTTTCCTTCCTGTTACTCAAGCTGGCTTCCTGACAGCTCAAGCCAAACTCCCTTTGGCAGCAACTCAGTAACTGCACACATCTTACATACCTTATCCTTGGTTATGCAGAAGTACACAAAAGATCTGCAGCAAGCCTATTACAATCAACAGAAGAACATGAAAGTGAGTTTACTGTCCACACCACACAGGGGAGGAACAAAAACAGAAATCACAAAACATCCTTGTTTAAATGACTAAAACTCCTTTCTTTTAAAGACTAAAGTATCAATCATACATGTAATGGAACCTTTGGAGTAGGGGTTTTGTCAGAAGTGATAATAAGAAGTTCTATTACATTAGGAAACAAGAGAACGAAAGAAATAACAAATCAGAAAAATATCATGAGATTGCAATAATATTTTGTTCTTTGAACAATGTTTTCAGGAAATTCAACGATTTTTCCATTGACACATCATACTTCACCACTGTGAAGCACTACTTCCCTTTTCTATGCAAGGGCCAGGGGAAAGCAAAATAAAAACCAACCAGATTTAGACTGACATATACATTTAACATGTTTCTTTATGTTGTACAGAGAAGTAAAGATATTGATTCTGAGAAATAAAAAAATCAAACCCAAAAAGTACATGTTTTTCACTCTTTTCATTGAACTGCTAAATTACAGAATCACTGAATGCTAAATTGGAAGGAACCTCTGGTGATCCCCTTATCCAATATCCATGGAAGGTCACCTAGAAAAAGCTCAGAACCATGTCCAGATAAAGGAATTCTGAAGACCTAATTGTTCTAATGCAGTAGCTAGCTCCTGGATGACAGGATGAGCTAACAGACACCTACACAAATCAGCTAAAATATATGACATCTGAAAAGCCTGAGGCACGTACTAGTCTAACAATTATTTTATTTGGCCTACCAGAACAAGAAATGCAAAACAGAGCTTTCACTGATTTATTGTCCTTGTTTTTTAAATAAACACTTATTTTCCTTGATGAATAAACAATGGGGACTTGTTCTTTGGGGGTTTTTTTCAGGGGTCTTGGGGTGGGTTTTTTCAAAAGGAAACAATAGAGAAATTTTGTCACTATCATTGGTTCCATTATTTATAATCACATCTTCTCTAGGAACAGAAAAGCATGTGCCTTTGCAGACTTTCAACCATACCAAACTAAATTCAGGTTTGTTTTTTTTTTTTTTTTTTAAAAAAAAGGTATTGTAAGGATAAACTTTCAGTAAAGGCCTAAGTAGAGTAGACTTCTCTGGCCTGGAAAAAAGGTCTTGTCTAGAGACATTACATATGTATTGCAGGGAATTCCAGAGTATCAGAAAATCTGTAGCTACAATACAATCAGTAGTTACATTCCATACTCTAATTTAGGACACCTCTTTTACAGAACATGGAAATAATTTCCATGGGGTTTAACCCATTTTAAAATGCAGAAGCATAGAACTGACAACATATCAGCCTTTTTCACTATTTGGACCTTTGACATTTCCAAGACTACCTTAAATCCTTCTTAATTCACAGAGGCTTATTTTTTTCCATATGAACAATGAGTAAGGACAATAGCTGCTTCCTATGCTGCATGTACTATTATTTTTGTACTCCCAGTGTTTCTTTCTTCCTCTGTATTTCTCACTTCAAGACTGAAGGAAAGAAAGCTTTTTAATGGCAACAGTGTTATGCTCTGGGTGACCTCCTATTCTGTTGAAGAGATGGATATCCAGAAATCTAGCACTTCTAAAGTGTTCAGCATGAAGACTTTTGATCATCTGTAGTAGTTATAAAGCTGGCTAGGCATAACATCCTTTTGAGCAACTTAACTATCAAAATTCAGACACTTATTTCTGTCTCTAATCTTAGAGAAGCAGTAAGAAATCTTTCACTGCTCTGGGTTCAGTCCTGTAGGAAGTGATAGCACAATATAACTGGGTTAAAACTGTCTATTAATTTCCTAAGGTGAAAGAGCTTTAAAGTACATGCTATATATTGCCTTGCTCAAACTCATGGCAATTAGTACACGAACCTAGCATCAAACTTAAGAATTTCAATAAAAGACCAATAGCTACCAGCTAATTTTCCAGGCAGAATTATTATAGCACAGAGCATTTGGTCTTCAAATGATCACATTTCTCTTCCATATTGGAAGCAGTCAAATCTGTAGCAACTCTTTTCCTTCTGAACTTCTTAAAATTTTATGTAAAATGAAAACTGAAATGGAAAACAAAATAACAAAAATATGAACATTTACTCCTTTTTATGACTTTTTACTTATAAAAGAGTTGCTACAATCTTTTATGTGAGCTTTTATATATCAAAATTCAAAGGAAATTACTGGCGACGGCCATGCAACATACACTTACTAAATATTTCTTCTGAAGCATACTTTTTCCTCTCAGATTTTATTTGGCATATTTGCAATGGCTATGTGCAGACCTATGGCACACCTCTGTACCTGCATGAGCTTGTCATCAGAGCAAATCATACGCACATAATTGTATATTGCCTGTCTCTTTTAAGTAATAAAAAGAAATAAAAAATAATAAAAAAAATCCAAACCCAGACACATCCATTTGAAATAACATAAAACCAATTTGCTCTTACATTCTATTTTTCACAAGAAACTTCCCTTAAAGCCTCCTGTGCTTGAAGTCATGCAACACTAAGATTATGCACGGGATTCAACTTAAAACACCTAAGTTTGAAAAGTACTGTTGGATGTCACGGTGTCTGTGCAGCTCCTGCACTGACAGCAAGACCACAGAAGCAATCAGAGCCCCAACCAGACTCCAAGGCATAAGGACACCATGTTTAGAGAACTGAGTTCCACATGCTATATTCTGCCGACAAGAACAGCCTTCTAGGAATGGCCTGAAGGGAAAGATTGGCTTCTACTTCAAGACATGAAAACTCAGAAACACTTAGGTCCTTTTGCTAGTGTGTGATTTTGTCCTGACAAATAAGATTAACCTAGTTACTGGATGTCTGAATTGAGAATTGTCCAGCCAGGCAGCAGGGTATACAGAGAAACTTTGGCTTGCCTATATTTGACTCCAGCTGTAGTAGCACTCTAAGATTGATCCAGAAAGAGGGAATTATACAGAAAATATCAGCTTTCCAGTCAAAGTAGCTACCCTTCACTGATCTTTTCTAAGAGGGCAATTACTCCCATGTTTATTGCTGCACTGAGACAGACTTCTACCACAGGAAAATAGTGAGGAATTCTGTGATCTAAGATGGATTTACCAGAATTTTTTTTCTTCTAATTCTGCTAATATCCACCTAGCATCTCACTCATTCATATTGGCTAGAAGAAGTGGCTTGAGAGATGTTTTAAATTTTCCTTCTGTTTGGAAGACATGTGAATTCACTGAAATTTTAGATGTAATTGAGATTAAGGTACCTGAGAATGGCTTGATGATTTTGAAGGCAGAATAACAACAATAAAATCTTATAGTGTACAGTGAAAATTCAACACATAAAATATTCCAACCTATGAACACTTCCAATATTTTTAATTGGTTCTAATTCATCTGCTTTCTGCAAGACCTACTTTTACTCTAGCTCTGCTGGCAGAAGTATCACCTGCTGACTCTTTACAACAAAAGAGAGTTAGGAGAGATATTTTCTAAAGAGCTTTCCCCAGTAAAAACAGGTGAAAAAAAAGTGACCTCATGACAGAAGAGGAAAACTATACTTAGCTTATGGTCTTGGTAAATGCAAACATTTGGCAAAAGTGTCATAGAAACACACTTGAAACAGTCAATAAAGCTCAGCAAAATGAAATATTTCTGTCATAGTAATGACAAAAAGAACAGCAAACCCTTAGTATACTGAGATTTTCAAAAATAACACTCATACATACATTTAGATGATTAAACTGCTCTTTTTTATCTATCTTACAATACAGGTGAACTAGTAATTCAGGCTGAGGGATTTTCCAAACATGCCAAACAACTGTTAATTCAGAAAGTCACCAAACATTAACATATTTATCAATTTCTTGCTGAAACATAAAAATAAACAACCTCTCCCACCAAAAAACAATCATATGAATCATGACCATCCTATGTATTAAAAATAAAATAGCATAAGAACATTATAAATTACCAAAAGTATTTTCCTAGAAGTAATTTAAAAACTAATACAATCAAAAAGATTTCAATAGTATGTTTTCAAGAAAATTATAGGTCCCAAACACAGGAAGATGTATCCACACCATTTTCATTTGATCTACCCAGAATGAAAAAACAAGTAAATATGTCCTGCATCTATGTGATTTACTAGATCAGAATGTTCTTTCACACTGTTCATCTCCAGTTTTTGTTTTATGTTTCATCACATTAGATAATTAATCACCAATAATTTACTTTGTTTTTACTCTTTTTTATTACAAAGACTTTGGGGACCAGTCAGCAGATGCAGAGAGTAGAGAACAGCTTAATTTATTGTCACTTGAAAGAATCTGAAAACAAAGGAGACATCAAAAGATGCATTGGACCAAGTCATCAAAATCTGCTAGCATTCCACACACTAATAGACTGGATATTATGCAAAGCAGCCAGACCTTTCTTTGTTCCATGCAAGGAAATCATACAGTTAGCAGTCTGATAAGATAGATATCACAAAACAGAGGAGTATGCAGCAGCTACTGCTCTTTATACAAGTCTCAAATGAAAATACTGGCTTTAGCAAGAGTCAATGAGAAAGCTGCTATTTTTTGCCCATTTCTGGCCATTTTTTTTAATTTAAAAAATGCATTTCCTATTAAATTCCAGAAAAACAACTAGCCTTCAAATTGGATTTCATAAATCCTCTTCTAGCACTACAGAGGTGTAGAATAATGCTTCAATGGATACAATAACAAGATGTTTGGCCCCTCTGCGAAGTTCAGGTACACTGTATAAAGTTCAAATTTTTAAAGATAATTTTCCATTTGAACATAAAAGTTACTGTTAAAAACACCTCTAGTATTTATCCATCCTCAAATGCCATTAAGATATTTAAGCAAGACTCGGAGAAAATCAGATTTGAAATAAAAATAACTATTCACTTACACCACCTTTCCAAGGCACTATGAAGAAGGGACATGTTTCCAACTATCACTGCTTGGCCACGGAAGTTCGGGCCACAAGTTCCATCTTGAAGTAAAACTTCAAAACAAACCACTACTGATTATGAAACCTGAGACCAAAAGAATGGCAACTCTTTCCATGCTTGCAATGGCAATGATAGCAGATCAGCACTAGGCTCTCCTATGAGTTCCATCAGAAATTTATTATCACAAATATCACAAGAAGTACCCTACCTCAGAAGCTCCTCAGCTGTATTAAATTACACCTCAAAATCCCTCAAAACCACAACCCTCCCATAAAAAAACAAACCAAAGAAATAAAAAATTTAAAAATCCCATAAAAACTGTTTTCATTATTAAGCTTTAATCTGTGCCCAAAGATCAGTTTTGTACAAGTGTAGAAAAGCCTGTCCCCACATATACCCAAGAGGAGGGTTTACTACTTGCAATGATGATATCTGATACTTTAATCAGAGCCATCTTACTGCTATAGGCAAAATCTAATTTTTCAAGACGGTGGATTAAGGGCCAGGATGCTGTGCAGCTTGTACCATGGGGAATGGTAAATGAGGAACAGGAGAAATATTCAGATCTAAAGTAAGGTAAAAGGCTCAGAGCTACGATGCACATAGAGAGGGGTGGGATCCCTGTAGAGCTAGGTTTGATGCTTCTCTACAGCAGAAACAGAAAAATTGAAGATAACAGCAGCTTTGCTAGGAATTGCTAGCCAGCTGTGTCACTGTATAGTAAGAACTATTTTCTGACCATCGAACCCTTCTTCCTCAATGGCAACATCAAGCTTGTCTCTCCAGGGCTCTGGCTCATGTGAGGTAGAGAAGGGCTAACAGCTATTTTGCTCTGCAGACTCACCCACTGCCACAAGCGACTGCCTGCTGTGCCTGTGGCAACAGACAATCCTGATTTCAACAAGAACATTGTAGAACTGGGGATGAGAACAAACCTGAAACACCAGCAAACACAAATTACTGAGCTTCTTTTTATTTGACAGCACTAGCATAATGTGCTTTTCCAAAGAACTATATATTATCTACAGATGCTGAATTTCTTTATTTTTTCAAAAGTAACCAAAATAGTTCTCACATACACTGTAGTTTAATGTGGGTAAAACCACCACTTCAATCTCTCCAGTATTTACTAATTACACACATTTTCCTTTTGATTAAGTTGTTGATTTGTATTCATTTACAGTCAGACTCTTCTGCATGATCAAAACCAAAAAATGTTACATAGAACAGCAGTCCTGTAACTGATCACCTGGTAGGGTGACCATGACTATTTCCAGACACTTCCTCAGCCTCTGTTAAGCCAGTGACAGATTGCAGTTATTAACAGGTCAGTGAATAAATTAATTCCAGGGCACTGAAAATGATGTTCATGAAATGAAAAGTGGCCTTGCTGACATTGCATCACTATTTCTAGACAGTGTGCTTGAACACCAAATAAATCTCACAACTTGGATGAGTGCCAAAAACTAGTGACCTAGTTTCATTAGTGTGGGAAAAGACTAGCAATTGGTCCTAAGAGAGCAGATTACCAAAATAACTTCACACAAGTACATTCCATAAAGAATTTTCTTTAAATCAGACATTTTCCAATCTAACAAGTCACTGAAAATCCTCTCTCCCTTGAAATGTCAGTCTGAGATCCATTCAATTCTAAAGTTAAAATGCATTTATATTACTCATGCTGACATTTCTATACAACATTTCGATTAAACAGAATAAATATTATCTTCTTTCCATCTCATTATCTCTTTCCATCTCATTCATAATACTTTAATACTGTTTTAAATCAAAACAGCTTTTGCATTTTCAATGAAAAATGTAACACTTCAGGCTTAAACAAAAAGTTTTACTAATAAAAGTAAGTCTATTTTTAAGCACACAGTAATCTGCTCAGTAATCTTCCTTGATTAAAAATTCCTTGGCTTCTCTTCAAAAAACACACTGAGTATAGATGAGCTCAACAGCTGTCAACATAATTTTTAGGAACTTACCAAGTATTGTTGCGTCTATACTAGCCCCCATTTATACACTCCAGCTGGTCCACCAGAGCCCCACTCCCAATCCTTCGCCTCCAGTAACATCTATATTGAGATGAAGACATTTTGAAGAGGGGAATCTTAATAACAACACACAGCAAAAGATACTTCATCTTCTTTTCATCTTTCCAAAGGCTGTCACTTTCTGTAAATTGCTTTCCATTCACTAATCCAGCAAAGTGCAGAAGGTAAACTGAAATACTGTAAGAAAACTATTACAGCACTGGTAAAAATCCCAGAACATTCTTTTGTAAGTCATGAACATGACATAAGTAATGCAATGCAATTAATTTCAACCAGCAATCCCTGCTTACAAGTCCTTACTAACACATGCCAATGACAAAACCACAACTGTTCCCTGCGTGCTATGCCCAGTGAGGGTCAATTGCACAATGACTTACACAAGAGGTCTAGAATTCAAAAGGCTGGAAAAAACCCTGATCATTTAATCTCCTCAAAATGTTGGGTTTTCTTTTATCCTCCGGATTCCCTCTGGATTCATGGCTACTGAAAAAATCCTAAAGGATGATCATAGCTTTTGCAAGCTTTACTGCGGCAAACACTCATGTCAATAAAAATTTTGATCAAATAATGTCATGAAGACTGGTGACTAAGTTTTGGAAGGACATACCCATCACTTAAATTTCAAAAATGCTGTGGGAGTAGCTATCAGGGGAAAAAATAAACAATACTAATTACTCTCTTCTTAATAAACCATTTTATATGAGTATCAATAGGAAAGTTTTAGCACCTTACTTCTCTCTTCTCAGTTACTAAGAACTTTCAAAGTCCTGATGTCTGCTTCTCTAACCCGTTTTGTTTATCTGTCAGTAACCTCTTGCTCAGTGTGCATATTTTTTAACTTATTTTTCTCTCCTACACCTTCTGTCTCTGTGTCAATGCACAATGTCTTTGTAGACTACCATCCCAACTACGCATACAGGCTGTGGCAGTATCGTAACAAGATGCTGTCATCTGTAGATCTAAAAGTAATAAAGGGCATGCATGGAGACCAGGATGCACCACAGAAGCTAAATCACTTTAAACCACTTAGAAGTGGTTTATAAGCTGTTTGATTCTAATTTATGAAGGTTGCTTATCTCAGCCATGAAAACAATGCAAGTCTTCTACACATATATTTTACCTCACAACTACAATGCACATTTGGTTGCCACTTTTACAGGACTACAGAAAATGACCAAGTGACAAGTAACATGATCAGCTACATGGGTTTGCATCCAATGTCCCATCTTCACCATCTTGGACTAAATTGTGTCTATAGTAGTGCAGTTTAACAAGCTTCTTAACACTACAAGAAGTATTTTCATCATCCTTTTCACACATCTCATTTAGTGACAAATCAAGAACTAAAGTAAGGAGTCTATGTTTCTAGGGCTGTCAATGCAGAGAGACAGGCACTAAGTCTTCCAAAATTACCTAGATGAATAATCTTCTTTACTCCTTTTATTTTGCAATATACCACTGCCTGGTATGTTTTTCAGGCATACATACTGGTAATTTGGTAATAATGTATTTCTGCTTAATTCTATACTAAAAGATAAAATTTTTCCCTCAACACCTCAAGGTTTTAGAAAAGAAATTCCCAACCCAGACTGAGTTGCTTATGCAGTTTCATCTTAATTCTTTACTGATTCTTTAAGGTTAATAATTTTCTCTACTTCGGCTGCCCATTTTCTCTACCTCTCTTAAAACTCCTAAGGAGTTCTTTCTCCTTACCACTTCTGCTATTGTAGAGATAGGAAGAACAGAGAAAAAGCTGCTTTAGTTCATCAAATACAGTGAGTAAGTGAAGCTGCAGGAAGAAAGGACACTATTGAGAAAATATTAAATCTCTAACAATGAGCTGAAGGAGCAATGAGGTTCTTTATAGAGGAACTTAGAAAGATAATCAGGGAAGACAGAGAACCTTAAAATTCAGAAATGCTGACTATGGTAGAGGCTGAGCATAGAAATCTAAGCTAAAGATTTTAGTTTTAGCCTCTAGGCTAAAAGGAGGAGTCAAGTCCTTAATTTGTCCAATATTTACTTCTAAAATGCATTTTTTTTAATTTAAGAAGAGATCAAAACAACCAAACCATCCATTTTTAATAGAAAATTTCATGCAATTCTGTTTTCCATATCCAGCACATTTTTATTTTTCTCATGCCCCATTTTTCCCCAGAAACACTGACTGTTATTACTTGGTCTTCCTTTTGTTTTTCCATAAACTTAGAAATAAGATATTTAAAGAAAATGGTAAAAAAACTTCACATGAAAGTGTGTCATTTTAAGTTTCTATTATGATTTTCAGTGGACAAGAGAGCTTGAATAGACACTAGGTTCTGGTTTTAGGACATGTTTGGGAAACAAAACTTTTTTACTTTGTCTTTTACAAAGTAAAAAAGGGTGGTCTTGTACAAAGGCTTTGTACAACTTTTAAANAGAAAATTATTTCATCAAAGGCATTCATGAACTCTGATAGATCTGTGTGAGTCAAAAGAAAACTCATTTAACTGATTACGTGCAAGTCTGTACACAGGTAATTTTTATATTTTAACTGGCTTTGAAAAAAGATAAAGTTTCTTACCTAGCAACATCTTAGATCATTCTTTTCTCCATTTACTTTATTCTTTCTGTGTCCTCTCCACTTGAGCACCCCTAGTGAATATAACCTACTTTGCATCTATGTTATGAAACCTACTGTGAATTCCATTCATATTGTTACAGTTGGCCTAGACCATAATTTCTGTTCAGTGTCATACTATTCTAAATATGTGGTGAGAAAAACAAGCTGCAAAAGCAAAGTTTGGGTTTGCTTTCTTTTCAAAGCTTCACTGCATAGTTCCCTGCAGAACAGAGATGGTCTGGAAAACATACAAATGTGTTAATACATGCCCAGTGAAAGCGTACCTGATGGTGCTTAAGCCTACATGATACAAGAAGGAAGGAAGAAAACAAGTAACTTGTTGCATTTTTCTCATTTTCTGGCTGTCATTCAAAAATGAGCAATCTATATATCTCACAAAACAATTTTCCAACTCATGAAAGCTTTCTTATATACCCAAGATAATTACGAAAGTAATTGATAACATAGCTCAGGTTGTAACAATGAATTATAGCAAAAACAGTACTCCCAAAATCCAACCTTTATATGAAGAATAATGGTTTTATTCTCCCAAGACATGACAAAAATCTAAGGAACCTTCAATCACTGATTTCTCCATCGGCATGTCATACCGATCTCAGAACTTCTATCCTCTGCTTTCCAAGATGAAGAAAATTCCCTGTCTCTGCTCTGGCACTTCCTCTAATGCTCAACTTGGTTTCTGGGGCTTTCTTATGTCCTTGTTTTACTTCCTTCTCCCTCTGCAGCATGAGAGGACAAACCTTAACTAAACACAGTATGTTTCAAACATAACGTAATAGTGCTGTTACATAAGATATTGAAATTTCTCAAACACTTGACTGTTAATTCTGCTTTGTAAACAAGACACCTCCAAATTCAGACCAAGAACAAATGTCCTGCAATCTCTGCTAGCAAAATAAACCAGAATGTCAGAAGTGGTCAATTTCTTGCACTGAACTTGACATTTCAAATATTATTCTATACAATTGCAGTCATCAGAGACATACATGATAGCCTTGGATACCTCCTCTTTCTTTAGAAAGTACTAGTTGAGTTTTTAATACGGATTTGGAAAGCGTTCTATGGCTAGCAGGCAAGGGGGAGAGGTTGCTCTGAGGATCCCTCTGCAATGTCAAGTATTGGAGATATCTGTTTCATGAAGGTACAGGGGATAGTTCAGCTGACACAAAGTTCTATCATCTCTTTTGCTACTACTTGGGAAGTATTCTATTTATAAAAACAAAGAAAATTTGTATATATAACTTGTGAAACATTAGTTTTAGATATGAAGCTTTTGCAGTGTTTGTATTGCAAGACATTTTCATCAACATCACCCTTACAACCGATCAAAAAGTCAGGGAGAAAATGTCACTTGATGACAATAAGTTCACTTTTATTTAAGAAAAGGAAACTGTAAAAACCACAATTCTCTTTAACTTACAGAAGTGGAACAAATTTACCCCCCTCTAGAAACAGTCTATATATTGTGTTTAATTAATTTGAGGAAAACATGGATGTTAAGACACCTCTTTTCTATGCTATTGACAGTTTCTTATTTCAGGCCATTTGTTAAATATAACTCATGAAACAAACATAAAAAATCTTAAAATGTAACTAGAGGTACTGAGAATTCAAATGACTGAAGAAAAATAGAAAAATGTTATTAAAGTAATTAATTTGGGGGTTTTACTCTATCAAATCATAATAGAATCAATAAATGTTCAACAGTCAATATTAGTCCACGAAAAAAAATAAAATTAAAAGCTTTTCTGAATTGTAAGTCAAGAAGAAGAAAATGCATGTTCTTGGTTGTTCCACAGGAAATAAAATTTTAAGCACAGTATTGATGAAATGCTAAAAATGTTTATTCAGGAACTTATTTTAAATGGTGTTTTACTATGTATTTTATGTTCTGTAAAGTACACAAATTAGTATTTGTTTACTTTACAGTATTAAAACTGACACAAGACGGAGATAAAAAAAACAGGAGAAGTAATAGAAGTCACAAAAGACATTACAGACTAACTGAAAAAACCCCCAGAGTCACAGTTAACCCTTCACTTTGGGTTCTTCCCCTAGTCAGTCAGTCAACTGTCACAGGACTAAGCCCTGAACTTCAAAAATTTTAATAGACTCTTATACAGGTAATGAAAAAAAAACAATGTATGTAAAAACTTGGAACTCTGTATGAAAAACTTAGAGGAGGTGAAAATATTACGCTAGTGAGGGTAGGAATAAAGAAGGACAAGAAAGGCACGGAATTTTCTTGGTAAGATGTTTTACAAAATAAGAAGACTTCTCATTCTAAAACCTGTGATGATATACTATCAAGAAGCACCTATACGCAGAAAAACAACACTAAGTGTGCACAAGCTTTCAAGTCTTATCTTAGACACTACCACAAATAGCAACACTTTAATTTTTTCTGCATTAATCAAATGCTATTCCTATTACCAATGAAACTGAAGTATAGAAATCTAAAGAATATCCTAGCAGTCCATTGTAATTTGCATTGGATTTAAACCCGAAATGCCTGACATTCAATTTAACCTTCACACTTGGCTGAATTGGACAACTACTGCTGTTAGCAAGAACACATTTTGTGTGGATTTTTCACATGTAGAAATCCCTTGACATCTTTATCATCCAAAATAGGATTTTTTTTTTTTAGCTTTAAAGTAAGTACTGCAACAGAGACCATAAAGATGTTTTTAAAAGCAAAGAATTAATACTTTCATAAGGAAAATATACTATAATTACCTAAATTTACTTTTCATTATTACATTGGTTTTCTTCCTATGTAAAAAACCCTAATATTTCAGTCTTTCTGTCTCTATAGTCTTGTAATTTGCAAGCACTATAATTTCTCCAAACACAATTTAAAGTCTAGAAAAATAGTCAAAACAATACTGTTACCAAAGTAAGGGGAGAACACAGAAATGCTATAACTTAATCTCTCCCTTGTTCTATATTTTAAAGACAAAACCAGTCCATTCTCTTAGAGCTTGAAGATTCAGTTTCACCTTTGGAAAATAGGGTTCAAAGCAACTTTTAGATGTAGAAAGACTATAGAGCTTATTTACAAAGACTTTCTTAGAAAGTTAACAGAGTTTCTTTTTGTTTCCTTCCTTTTTTTTAAAAGTCTTCTTCATAAAATATGCTTTTCAACTGAATGCTCTCAAGGAAAGCACAATCCCAGGGCTATGTGCTTGGTTTTTATTTTAATATTAAACAGTGGAAGACAGCTTGGTAATGAAGTACTGGGACTTCTGGGAGGAGCATGGAAGAATAAAGGCAAAATGATGATGAAATGAGCAAAGCCTTGCTAATTAAGATGCCTTTAAAAACATAACAAGCAAAAAAAAAAGAGTGACAGCTGTAAGTATGCAGGCCAATAGCCAGTTTTTATCTAGCAAGGTCAAATTACCTGCTTACACAAGTGTATTAATCTCCATGAAGGTCCTTTTTTTTTTGGTGGAAACGTAATTGTTGATGTATACCAATACTTCTAGCTTATACCTAAATCTTCCTTGAGAATAAATTGCATAAAGAAAATGCAAATTATTTTTTAAATGTATGTCTGTCTTTTCTACTTGTTGCTACTCAGAACACTTCCCCTTGTGAAACTAATATATCTCATCCTATTAATGGAACAGGAGGTTTATGCATGTTCTTTACAAACGCTTTTATCTTCTCATAACAAATCTAATACTGAGTGGTACATACATGCAATACTAATAAATTAAAGCAGATCTGCCAGAAAGGCATCATCTATCAATTGCAGGCGTAGTGAGAACTGTGAGAATCTAGAGATAAACCACCAAATTACATCACAATTACATCAATTGAGACAGTTTTAAAAAGTTACAAAGCAGAAAAACAAAGGACTTCAACAAAAAAATACTCCAAAAGACAATTTTTGGCTGAGGAGAAAGTTGTCTCCGAAAAACACTCCCTTTGCAAGTTGAGAGTTTGAGAGACATCAAAAGCTACATTCAATTAATGACAAGTATTTGCACCTTTTTGGTGTAAATAAAAATAAAAGTTTGGGAAATAAATAGCATGAACACAATTTTCTTGTGTAAAAAGACTCTGCCCACACTGTTTTGAGTTCTGTGCAGACACAGGATTACACAAAAAAAATAGTTGTTTAAATAGCTTTTTGACTAAGAGATCAAAAAATAGTAACTCCTTTTAGCAACG
The DNA here is from genome assembly GCA_013397295.1 of Polioptila caerulea. Taxonomy (NCBI): domain Eukaryota; kingdom Metazoa; phylum Chordata; class Aves; order Passeriformes; family Certhiidae; genus Polioptila; species Polioptila caerulea. Next base: position 57,363 of record VYXF01005101.1, on the reverse strand, counting down.
AATAACTGAGAAAAGTCACTCTGACTGATAACAAGCATCTCCTTAAACTGCAAAGTTAACCAAGTCTGATTTCTCATTAAATATTGTCTGATACAAATTCATCTGTCCACTGCGATGAGTATTATGACTGAAACATTATCCACAGCTAAGACATACACAACAACTTCCTTTTGTACACTTTCTTTCATGCCAAAGAACAGGTTAGTTCGTGCTGAAATCTTTTCATCTGAGGCCAGTAAAATTTTCCCTTCATCTGACCACCTACTTTTAATAAAATTCTAGGGACTGTTTGTTTTTACAACCTCTACACTGTAAATCACAAATTATACAACAGGCAAACAAACACTGAGTTTACAGTGAGGAAGAGAGGGGATCAACAGAGCTATACACACTCTGAAATACAATACAGCACAGAAGAGACAGTCTAAGAGATTCCAGGACTATGTGGAAGAAAATTTCCTGAGAGAGTTGGTAATTGAGCGAAGAGGCCAGGTGCCCTACCGCTGTTTATGAACAGAGGATGATGTGCTGCTCGGAGGCCATCTAGGACATGGGCAACCATGAAATTATAGTTTTCAGTTTTCAGTGCTGTAAGGAAGTTAGTTAGCAGAACTGCCACCTCAGACTTCCAGAAGACAGACTTCTACTTGTTTGGGAGACTAGTTGATAGAGTCTCTTGGGAGGCAGTCCAAAGGGGCTAAGGCTTTCAGGAAGGCTGGGCATTCTTCAAGAGGAAAATTCTAAAGGCAGAGGAGCAGACCATCCCTATGTGGCAAAAGAAGAGTTAATAGGAAGGAAGACCAGCCCAACTGAACAAAAGTTTTGCTGTAACTCCATAAAAAGAGAAAAGACACTTAGGAGACAAACACTTGCTAAGCTTCAGGCTTGAGGCAGAGCAGCTAGAAAGCTGCCTGACAGAAAGGGGCCTCGGCTGCTGGTTGACATCAGCTGAACATGAGCCAGGTGTGCCCAAGCGGCCAAGAAGGCCAAAGGCACCCTGGTCTATATTAGCAAGAGTGTAGCCAGCAGAACCAGGGCAGTGATTGTCCCCCTGAACTGTAGACTGGTGAGGCCACAACTTGAATCATCTGTCCTGTTCTGGATCCCTACAGAAAAAACATAAAGGTGCTGGAGCATGTCAAGAGAAGGGCAATAGAGTCAGTGAAGGGAGCATGAGTCTCGTGAGGAACTGCTGAGGATTGTTTAGCCTGGAGAAAACGAGGCTCAAGGAAGACCTTATCCCTCTCTACAACTACCTGAAAGGAGGTTGGGGTCAATCTCTTTTACCAAGTAACAAATGCTTCAAGTTGTATCAGGGGAGGTTTACACTGGTTATCAGGAAAAATTTCTTCACTGAAGGGTTGTCAAGCACTGGAACAGGCTGTCCAGGGAAGTGGTTGAGTCACTTGAGTGGTGTAGATGTGGCACTCAGCAACATGGTTTAGTGGTGAACTTGGCAGTGCTTATTTGGCAGTTGGGCTTCATGAGCTTAAAGGTCTTTTCCAGTCTAAATGATCCTATGACACACTTTTTTTGTGTTGGCACAAGACCACTAGCGCAATGATGATTAGCAGACCCTCCTTAGAAAACAAAGATCATAAATATTCATTCTCAGGTAACTTTCCCATCAGCAAGTTACCAAGCTTTTCCCTCTGCTACATATTTCCACTAGGTCTTTGCATCTTGCCTTCCTTACTAGAAAGTGGGATGTCCTCAAGAGGAAAAACAGAAAGTTTTTTTACTTTTCCTAGTTCACATTCTGGCAGTTGAAGCTTTTTCCATAATGCAGAAAACTGGGTTTAGATTTCCAAATGCAGAAGAGTAATCCTTCACAACATGAACAGCAAGTCTGTGAACACAGCTTCTGTATAAAAGGAGGCACTGTTGTCATCCCACTTGGTCTTGCTGTGTTCTCTGCCATGGATGAATCTTCTGAGGAGATTCAACTTGCTACAATACTGTATACTCTATAAATATCTACTTGGTCAAGACCCTCAGCAGACTCAGAAGGAACAATTCATTTCGGTTAACTCAACTAATTGCTGCTCAAACTCAGCCTTTAGAAAGTTGCAGTACCTCTGTGCATATTTAAAAGAAAAATTCATTGCACCTGGAAAATCTATGTTAAAACTGGCTGGTCAATAGACAGCACTTCACTTTGTCTTTTGATAAGCACATTTCATTAAGAATGGAATAAACCATAATATACAACAAGGTCAAAAACATAACAGCTGATATGCCCTGGATCTATATTTTAATACTATTAAATTCTAGTAACAATCTTCTAACATGGCTCTTTGATTATAAATTCCTGGAGTTTTAAAAAAGCAAACCCTCACAATATGTTTTCCATATAGCCTCAAGTATCTACATTAATTATCACCCAAGTTAAAATTTTACATCTATCACATACTCCTGGCAGCTGATAGAGCAGAATAAAAACAGCAACTTGCTGTGGTACAGGGACCTAGTTCAAAGAAGCAACTCAGGTGTACTAGATGGCAGCAAAAATCTATGTAGGCCTCTTAAGAGCTACAGCTCACTTTTCAGCTCCACTCCACACTTCTATTCTGGCTCGGAGCAATTGAAATAAACACTCTCAGAAATATTCCATTAACCCATGCAGCCTATGGTTCAAGTGTATATATCTGGCTCCTCTACCTAAACGACATTCGCAAAATTCCTTCACTCACTCTTCACTTTCAGATGACAAAAGGCACAATCAGTTACTATTTGGACAACAAGACGCAAAAAGGGCTGAAACACTGTTATTGCTCAACAGGACTGGCACAAGCACAGGCTGATCAGGGAAAAGTTGTGATTAGCTCAGGTATATTCAACAAAAATAATTGTCAGAAAGGCCAATAGGAATAGGGAAAAAAATTCAACACTGAACGTACTCTAGAATGTTGGGCTAAGCTGAAAAGTCAATGTAGCAAGATTAAATCTATCCCCTTTCAAAGAAGCTGAAGACATATACCTGACACATTATTTTAGGATGAGAGAAAAGAAAAAATCAAACTTCAGTCTTTAAATAGCAGTAAAACATTCTGAATGAAACTTACAATGAGTCAGTTAAGTAGCATTTTAAAGTAAGAGCGCAGAAGTTTGAAACATCTATAATTAACTGAAGACAAGGAAATGAGAAAATCTAAGAAAGCTGAATAAAGAGAATATATGGAAAATTTAAACTGAATTTCTTGAACTGGAGAGTATGTTTCCAACACTGTCCTACCAAATTATTTAGGAAAGGAGAGAATGGGAGGACAAAGAGCAAAAACTGACAACAAAAATAAACAACATAAATTTCTGTCTTTTTATTCACTGAGACTTACTGCCAAGGCATGTTATTTCATGACAACACCACTACCAGTAAATACATCTTTAAAACCATCTGCATTATTATCTTTATCCACCACTAAAAAGAAACTAGACATCAATCATAAAGGTTTTCCTTATGTGAAATGTAGCTCTGACCACAAAAAGTGTTGATTGAAAGCACTTCTCAGTTATAATCAACACAATATAGCAACTGAAATTGTACCATAAATGTTCAGATTAGTCATAGGATGGGGCAGTTTTAGACACAAAGTTCAGAGCACTACTCCCATCATGGTTGTTTTTACTGGGTTTTTTTGTGACCTGCAATGGTATCCATTAGAATAGGATATAGTGCTATAAAAATAGGTTCCACCGATTAGAAAGAAAACAGGAGCAAAGAAACATTATAAAGTTCCCAAGAACTCCCAGAAATTAAGGCAAAAGAAATCACAGGGATGCACTTTTTTCCAGTTATTGCCCTTTTCCCAGAGCATCAAATATCTTAATTCAAGTAGCAATGATTTATACATCAAATAAAACCACGTTTCATAACAGCTCATTGGAAATTATTCATTACGTAATTTTTGTTCACCTTGAGTCTATGAAAAGCAGGTCAACTGGACTTCCAAATACAAAAGAAGTTTTTGACTCAAAAAATCTTGGCAAGGTAACAGATTTATCCACAGCCATACCTACAGTTCTTAAACTCTTTACAACCAATATACAGGCAGCTTGAAAACAGAATTTGAATCCTAAAGTACCAAATGTTATGTAGAAATTTATATTAATTCAAGTAACTGTTTTTG
>VYXF01005101.1:25500-53200 GCA_013397295.1 Polioptila caerulea | reverse complement strand
CTGTTTTTGTACACTGACAGCTAATCCTTCTTCCTCGTTTGACCCTTAGCAAAATTATTCAGCCTTCAGATCAAGACATTAAATGCCATTTACAGAATCACTCAATGTTGACTTAGTTAATGAAGACTTTGTTTAAAAACATCATATAGCTGCAACACATGCTACAATACTTAATAAAAATATAAAAATAAGCAGAAATCCATGAACAATTCAAAATCTAACATTAAGTACATATGTTATTTTGTTATCTGTGGTAGCAAAAGCAAAACATTCATACCTGCACCTGGAATGATCGCCAACTTTGTTTCAACTAGGCCCATTTTAGCAGAAGATGCTAAAAAACAGAATGTAAAGGAGTTCTTACTATAATGTAGGGGGGAAAGAAGTCTACAGAAAATACATTATGATGACCTAGAAATTTGCTAACATATCAAATTTCCTTCAAAAAGAACAATAAATCACTTTTTAAAGCATTTGTTTATTAAAAAGCCTTCAAACAGATTCAATTGATCTCCTTTTAGTAAAAAGTCCAACTACTTCCATCAAGGCAAATTTAGTACTTTATTAATTTTCACATAGCAAGCAAGCAATTACAGTGAGTAACAGACTTGCTTCCAAATGGAAAATACTAAAAGAAAATGGCTGTTATAGCTTAATATCTTAGAATCGAGTAGAATTCTGTATCTGATTATTTGAATTCTTTAGGTGACAGAATATTCTCTAAGGTCAAATAACTTTACAAATTCTAAGTTACTAGCAATTGCTCAGGACCAAGTACTTTCCATCAATAGGCTTTACAGTTCTGACAGCTTATTAGCTCAAGGTTCCTCTTTTCAGTTGTTGTCACTTTTGTAATTTAATTTCTTATGTATTAACACACTCACTAGCAACTTTTATTCTTTCCCTGCACCCTGTTTAGATAAAATCAAATCTCCATCTAGAGCACTTCAAATGCACAAGAGTTAAAAAAAAAAAGAAAATAATTTCATGACCCTTCTGGCAAGATTGATAAAATTAGGGTCAGAAGAATCAAATAAACATTTAACAAAACCAATCCAGCTAACAGGGTTAAGTTGTTTTAAATGAAACGTTAGCAAGTAGTTAGACAGGTTTCTGCTAAAGTCCTTTAAAATAATGGGTTATAAACAATGTCAAATACAAAGTAAGTTTTAGAGACTGTTGCCAACAGACGAATTAGTCAAGCCAGCTGTAACACTAATAACCCTATATTCCATAGCAGTATTCAGACCTACCTGCCACTCGTATATCACAGGCTAATGCAAGTTCTAGGCCACCACCTAAGGCAGTTCCATCTATGGCAGCAATAGTAGGTACAGGCAGATTAGCTGAAAAAGAAAGTACAGTTAACATCAACCCCATAAAAAACACCTCTGGAATGTGGTTTCATTACATTTTGCTCATTCTACAGTCATAGAATGGAAAAAAAATACACTGTGACTAAAAATTGATCAGCAACACTTTGGCAAAAAAAAAAAAAAAATTACTCTCCCTATCCCCCTGAGGCTGAATAGGTTTGCACGTCTTTCTCTGGCGTCTGCTCACTTTTGACAAAAAATCTGAAAAGTAAACTTCAAGAACACAGATAGCAGAGCTGAACAAAGCAGTTATACGAACAGCCCCAGATGAAATAGAGGTGTATCTACATATGATATGCTTGTGATGCTTACACAGCTAGCAGCTCTCTGTTTCTTGACACTCCTAGACCACCACTAGCTATAGTGGCCACTATTGCCCCTTTTCCCCTGTAAAGCAGCAGGAAACAGCTTAATAAAGGTGGGAAAGTCTTCAGTTTGAAGAATAGATGCACGTACTGCCAGCACACATGACAGGTAGCAGGGCTCCAGGGCTCCAGAGGCCTGTGCGACCATGGCACAGTTTGTATGTAATTTATCATCAGTGTTCTGACACAGGAGAGTCATTTAAACCATCAGCTTAAAATACTGCTTTTCACCTACTGCAAATTCAAGGTTTCTTCATCCCTCTTCACCACAAAGTCAAAGTTTGATGGAAAATGCATTTTCATTTTAGAAATAAACTTGTGTATTACAGCTTTAATTATATTTAATGTAAGAGTTACCACAAGCTTCCCTTTTAAAAATATACTCAAACAGTAGTCCAGTCGTACACAGTCGCTACTAAAGTTTCAAAGATAGTCAAAAGCAATTCATTAGCTGAACGCTTGGGCGTACAGCTTGTTGAAATGTTAAACCAGCTCTTGACAGCAATAGCTTTTTCTGCTGATGTTAAAAAAATATTTTCTTTGTTTTAATGTTTCAGCTAATTGAATTCAATAACCAGTTCATTCAGTCTTAGCTGGGAATAGAAGAGAAAAAACTCTTCTGTCAACATATAAATGAAAATGGCACATGAAAGACTTTAAAATACTTATTTCCTTTTAAAATTTAGAAGGGTAATATGACAAAAATCATCAATTTAATGTATTAATTAGAACTTTTCCTAGTGAACTAGCTAGTTCTAAATTCAGAAATTGTGCTACCTAGATGACCTTTTTCCTGTCTGACAGATAAACTTCAGATAAGTTCATTTAACAAAAGAATCAATTAAATATTGGTATACATCAGCACGACAAATATTATACAAGACTGTAGTCTCTCACTGGGTAACAAACAAAATGCGTAATTAAACAAAGGTTATTTTAGCTGCAAATTGACCTGCTTTTATGATTAACAGCTAATGAAAATCCAATTGTCTTTAAAAAAAGAACAAAAACTTAGCAATGCTTTCCGAGATTCTAACAGATGCTTTAAAACAAATTCCCTGGGTTGCTGGTTTAGAACATGATTAATAGTGATTATCTGAATCAATTTCAGTGCCAAAAGAGGCTACTGATTACAGTTTGTAAGAGCTATTCCAGTGACTTAAAAGATCTCAAGGCATCCATTATACCTGCCATCTGCCAGAGAAGGCATAGGAGACAGAGGAATAGTAGAAAAATTTGCTCTTTCTCTATTTACTTCTTCTTAGTTATATGGAAAGGCAACTCTCATTTCCAGCAGGGCCCAGTTGCTGACAGAAACTTATAACCCCGTCAACACAACCAATTTGCCAAACAGTCTTGGCAATTTTGCTAGCTGACACAGCTAGCCTTTCTCTTAAAGAAATATGCCTTTGCCATGGGTAAATAAAAAATAGTTTGCCTGAACATGAAGGCAGGGTCATTGTTAACTACAGATTCCAGCAGTTACTGCCTGTATGAATGCCCCATTTATCAGAGACTAGAAAACAGTATCTTGACCACTATTTGCACGGTTTTTTCAGTACTCCAAGGCAGAATACTTTCCTAAGATAAGCAACTTCAGGAATTAGCTATGATGCAATTCAAGTAGACTATTACACATGGAAATGGAAGTTACAGAATGAGTATTATAAAACAGCTTGGTTTCAAGAATTACAGTCAGCACACTTATCATGAAATTATAAAAAATTATAATTCAAGGGGATAAAATGCAGTTTGATAATGTATGTTCGAATCATCACTTCCCAAGGATATTAATTTGAAATTATCACCTGACATAAAAGTTGACAATGAATTAAAGGCAAAAGACAAATTCCCTGTAACAGCCTTGTGTGTATCTATTAAACGAATTTCAGAAATTAATCTTTTTAACATTTTCTTGTAAAGCATCAGAAAAACTAGCTCAGAGAAAAGTTAGTAATCACTTGGGATTGTAAACTGAGTTTCTAGGCTACTAGAACTTGTTAACAAGGCTAAAGCTTCTTGGAGTATTAGTATTTTGTAGCATAAGAGACACCAGATCACATTTATCTGCATGATTTTAATGTATAGCTGCCAAAACTGTTAAGCCTGTAACAAAAACAGAGATGATGTTTGACAAATAATGCCTTGTAGGCTTAATTGAGTTATAGGCACTCAAATTTCAGGATCAATAAATTATACATATAGACAGGTCAATCTCCACAATGATTCTAGATGACAAGGCTCATTTGTTATGAGTGATAAAAAAAAAATATTTAAAGCTTTGCCAAGAGGCCTAGTGATTTTATACTTCAACATTCCACATTTTTGTCACAGTTCAAATAACAAGATATAAATTTCAGGCCATTGTTGTACTACTACTCATTAGTGCTAAATTCTAAATGTGATCATGAGCTGCATAGTGAAATAAAAAAGGAGTTTAAGACATATATAAAAGAAAAAGATTAGCTAAACTAAATGAGAGAGTAAAACACAGAGACAAGAGTGGACCATGTATATATAAAGATTAATGTAATTAGAAGAAGTTAAAAAGACTAAGTAATGAGCAGCATTAAACTTCAGTTAGCGAATTTCACTGACTTACTATAGTACATCAACATATGGAATATGAATAAGGTAGTTCACATAATTAAATCAGAAAGGACTACTTCCACACCTATTCTAATGTAAAACCTGATGCTTATTCTGTAAATACAGTTCTATAAAACATGTCACAAGCAAATGCCAATAGTCACATCCCAATCTAACATCATCTAACAACATTAATTATATTACAGAAAAGTAAGGTTCTTAGTACAGTAAAGAAATAGAAGGGCTCGATTCAGTTTATGTTATGTCAGCAACAGAGCCAGACATACGACAAAAACACGTCCCTATATTTGAGATCACAGGAGCAGAGACTTCTAGCTGAAGAGAAGACAAATGTGAACAAGCAGATCAAAATAAATTTTATGTATTAAGTTGCTTGAGGAATAATCTCTTAGCACAGAAGCTGACAAAACCTGTAGAAGAGGATGTTTACTGGCCATTCAAGACATTATACAGGTAGAGTGACCAACATGTAAACTGAAGAACTTGAATAAGAGAAAACAAACTTAGTAACATTAGATAGCTGAACTAAACCCATAAAAAAATTCAACAAAATAGAAAATATTACATATAGCAATACAAAGAAATGGACCTGCTCCCTACTCTGCAGTAACTGTGAACCTTCTGCTTAACTTCAGGAATACATCCCTGGTAAACAGACATATCACACCTAGTTTTAGATTAGACGGACCGGCAGCATCTTGTAATCCTGGGATACCTCCTGCTCTCCTGCAACTCTTCTTTGCTGAAATATGTAGAATAGAGCAAGCAAACTCTCCCCCAGTTTTGCCACGAGTACAGAATGTCACAGGGGGAGCACTTTGCAATTAAGCATACAAAAACACATGTAATCTGTTGAAAATAATTTCAAAGAATCACAATTGTTCTGAGGCAGGTTATTGTTATTTCATCTTCAAGTGACTTTCCACATGATGTCTACTGCTGGTGACTAACAAGGGATTTCCTTTCTGCTTAGAGACCATGATATAACAAACAAAAGGCTAGCATATGAATACAGGCACCTGGTCTGGAGGACTTGACCACTAAATAGTTTCTCAGATGTGTGCCATAACGCCCACATAGCTGATTCATACTATTGCAGATACTGACATTCCCCAAATAGAAAGCAGAAACTGCTTGAATTCTACTGACCTGAATCATAAATGACTATTTAGACTTCTGACTAATTTATTAAGAAAGTTTTTATAAAATTACAGATATGTAAGATAATAGCTGGGAGGAAACTGGATTACATGAGACACTTCCTTAGTAACTATCAAGTAGCCTTTTTTAATTTCTAAACAACCTCAATTTCTCATTATTTACAAAAAATAAATGGCCTGATCAACAAGAAAACATCTACTTTACACAGTTAGTAAGGCAAAAGGAAGTATGAAGAATGAATAAAATGGCAACAATTTATATATGAAAGTAGCCTTGTTTTTATGACACATTATATACAGTAGATTTCACATAACAGGCAAAAAAACATTCTTTAGCTGGTGTCAAATTACTCAGAGGAAGACCTATTACTAATGTGATCCCTTACTGTGAGTTCCTGAAACAGGAGGAAGAATAATACGATTATCCAGAATTCCAAACTTTCTGATTTGTGCTTCTGGTCAACCTGCATGAACTTGTCCAAACTGATTAACTTAAAATATTTAACACACAGGAAAAATAATTACAAATTCAGAATATATCACATTCAAAAAGACCAATGTCCTAAGAGTGTCCTCCTCGCTTGCTAAACAAATTTATACATGTAAGATTTTCTGTAAGCAACTGTACCGCACACTCATATAAACCAAAAAAAAAAAACAAACAAAAAATCATTCCTGAGCTAGACACAAGATTTTGAGATTTAGACTATTCAAGTGCCAATGAAGTGTATAAGAATCACTCATTTGTAGCTTGGCAGCTGTTACAATCCACCTGAAGAATACCTGCAGTACTCCCTTACTTTAGCTAAGATGTAAGAGTCATCATTAAAGAACTAAAGTCCAATAGATATAGAATTCAGTTTATCTAAAAGTGAAAGGTCTGCACTGTTACTGCAGTAACACTTCATGATTCCCATGAATCAGAAAATTCCATGAAAGCCCACTCAAAGCCTAACAATGCAAAAATTCTATACAGTCCCTTAGATATAATTAATGTCTATTTTGGACGTACTTTTTACAGATTAGGGCAAACATTTTCAATTCAACTAATTATAGCAGTCAGAATTAGGTATCTACAAACATGCAAATGAAGCCACAGTTTAAAGCCTGCCTTTTTATGCACTTGATACAAAAAATTAAAATGAAAGACAGTCATCTTAACTTCCCTTGCTATTCCTGTGTTGTCCTATACCTGGATCATGTTCAGAAAAGGTCCTTATTGTTCCTTTCTCATCTTAATTCAGTGACCTCTGGCAACCAGCCCTCAGAAAGAGCAGCTATTCAGAAATAAACCAGAAGCCTGGCACTACCTCTAGTACCTACTGAACCAGATTCAAAAACCTGACTTGTCTTTAATTATGAACAGAAGAATTCTTGCTTCCCAGAATGAAATTGAAGAGAATGTAGTGAGCATACTCTACTTGCCTCAAAAACTGTGAGCATCCATCTAAGACAGAAGTAGCTACAGAATTAAATTTTAAATAACTCAACTGAATTGCCACAGAACAAAGAAACAGATTGTCCAAGCTATTTATTCCACACGTGCATTTCTGAAAATTTGACAAATAAGGTTGATTAGTAAACATCTTACAAGGACAAGCAACTTCAGGGGGCATTTCCAGCAAGTGATTTTTCCTTTTGAATAATAGATTTCATAAAACATAAAGCCAGGAGGATGAATTTATAAAAATATCCTGTATACTGTCGGTATAATATGGATTACTAGAAGAAAGTATGCTAGAAATTGAGGAAGAGATTAAATAACACAATTTGTTATTTAACTCTAGCAAATAAAGAAATTGTGGCAAATGTCTGCCTACATGTCTGTGGTACATGGGAAACCTTTAAATCACAGAATGGTTGAGGCTGAAAGAGACCACTTGAGCTCACCTTGTCCAGCCTGTTTGCTCAACCAGCAACATCTTGAACAGGTTGCTTAAGCTCATATCCAGGTAGCTTTTGAAGATCTCTAAGAAGGGATATTCCATAGCCTCCTGGGTAACCTGTATCAATGCTCAATCCCTTTCACAGTGAATACGGACTTCCTGATGCTCAGGGAGGATCTATCCTGTTCCAGTTTGTGTCCATTGCCTCTGGTCCTGTCACTAGACACTAACTGAGACTAGCCTAGCTTCGTCTTCTAACACCCTCATATATTGCTGAGATTATCTCCTGAGCCTTCTCTTCTCTAGTCCTAGCTTACTCAACCTTTTTTCGCCAAAGAAACGCTCTGGAGCATTCATCACCTTCAGGGCCTTTCACTGGACTTCCCAGTAGATTTGTCTTTTACTGAGGAGCCTAGAAATGGCCAAAGTACTCCAGCAGTGGCCTCATCTGTGCTGATGAGAGTGAAAGGACCACCTCACTTTTTGTGCTGCTGCTTTTCATGTCATTACCCCCATCACGTACCTAGTGCATGAGGTTGTTTGCATTTTCCTTAGTAGAAATCATTGGGGTTCCTGTTAGTCTATTTCTCCAGCTTGCTGAGTTCCCTCTGAATGGTAGCAAATCCATTCCTTATGATTTTACACTATCAGCAAACTTGCTGAGGCTATACTCTATCCCATCATCCAGATCATTACAGATGTCGAACAGGACTGAACCCAGTGCTGCCCTTAGGATACACGCTGGCTAGGGGCCTCCAAGCAGACTTCAAGCTGCTGATGCACAGCCCAGACACATTCATTTAGCCTATTTTTGATCCATTTCACTGCTTTTTCATCCAGTCCATACTCACCAGTTACTCTACAAAAATTTTAGAAGAGGTACTGTCAAAAGCCTTACTAAAGTCAAGGTAGACAATATCCACTTCCTGTTTCTCATCTAACAAACTATTCATCATAGGTTGTCAGACTGGTTAAGCAACATTTCCCTCCTCTGACTCCACCTTATGACTACACCTTATGACTTTCTTGTCTCTTGTGGGCCCAGAAGTAGTTAAGTTTCTATGTTTAGTTGTTCCAGAACCTCTCCAAGGACAAATTTTAATCTACAGATAAGAAAGCTCCTTCCTCATTTCTTAGTACATTTATTTAAATGCGTAACAATGGAGATTTCAAATTAATAAAAAGAATGGTCATATGCCCCCAAAATGTTTAAATACCACTAAGTGCGTATGTGTAGACAGATTCCATGACTAAAGGTCATCCATTAGGAAAGCAAGAAAGGGGAAAAAAGAATAATTTCTTAAGAGTGAGAATGTCAAATAAAGAATTAGAAATTTTAGTTTAGCTATTACAAAGTAATGCACTTATTTACATGTCATTTATCTTTAGTGTATATTTCAACTAAAAATAGCTTAAACCCATATAATACTGCAAGTATGGGCTGATTCCTTCACTAGCACTGAAAGGTTTGAGATCTGTTGCTTTACAGAGTTTCATTATGAACCCAAAATCCCCAAGTTGTCTGGTTACAAGTTACAAAAGAATTTTAGAAAGGTCACGGACATAAATAGGAATTTTGAATCAGCAGTAATTATTATTTGAAACTACGTTCTAGCTTGCATAATAACTGGGAATGGATTTTTACTTTGTTTTCAAAATTTTATACCTAAATATTCTTATTTTGAAGATAGATTTCTCTTCCATCTCTTTACTACCCAGGTTCTTGATGTCTCTTCGTGATGTGGCTCTTGATTATAAAAACCAAGATAATTTAATTAAAAAAAAAAAAGTTGGGGGGGAGGGGGCACAAAGGGCATAAGCTATGCCTCTTGAGTGGCAAGTAGAGGCAGACTATGTAAAGTTCTGAGAACTGGAATATTCTTAATACTAGGAATATTATGATAACAAAATTACATTTAACATATCAAATAATTTATGTCACCAGAAATCAGAAAAATAATGACAACACTGCACTGTATCTTGATTTAATTTTTGGAGACCTTTTCCTGAAGGTTATATAACACAACATTGTGATGGCATATAACCTTTGCAATTAGTTTTGTTTCAGGCAGTTACCTTGCCTTGCAAAATCTATAATCAAGACAGTGACTCCAACAGTTTGCTTTCATTTTCAGTTGCAACCATTATCATCAAAAAAAGATTCTCCTGTGGGAAGGTAACAGAAACAAAATACTCCAACAAGTACTTTCATCCATTCTGTAACACCAAGAAAACCAACCAGTGTATGTAGCAACATTCGAAAGTGGCTGAGAGAGACTGTCAAATCTTCCTGCAGGAACTTCAGGGTAAAGAAGTTTGGTCAAACCATTTTTGCACACAGCAAGTAATTAAATGCTACAAAGCTTTACCTCTCATAAGTGCAAAAATAATGACAAAGTGATTATTCAATTAATTTCTATATCTCCATATGTTTCAAAAATATATTCATCTACAAAAACGACCACACTTTAAAGTCTGAATATGGAATTCTGTGCCATACATTTGCTAGTTACAACTGTGAAAGGCTTTTAGGTACCCTCTAATTCCTGTGCTTTAGATAAGAAGCTTAATAGACTACAACTATTGATAGACTTGAACATTACTGTCTTTGCTTTAATACCTTCAAAGTTCAGGCAGACAATCAATAACAGTAAAGAGCTGCATAAAAAACCTCGTATTTTTTAGTATTTGTAAAGAAATTCTGCTTTTTAATGAAAACGGTTACTGCACATTACAGCTGATTATTAAGTAAAAGGTATTAATAAAGTTTTTCTTATATTTGACAGAGGCTAAAGCACCTCACTCAATTCTATTAATTTCCCAGATTCCTCCATTAATCATTCACTCATATATGACATAGAAACAATGTATTTCTGATTAGGAAAAAAGTTCCAACTTTAATAGAGGAATATTATAGTCTTTATTTTCAAATTTTCTATTTGGTACTTTATTACGGACAAGCAAGAGAGACAGTGTGATTTACATTCTTGATAATAGAAACAGAAACTGGGAAACTAAAGGGAATGAAAGAGGTGGTTTAATTAAACCCTTCAGCTACTGTTTTATGTATCCAACTCTTCCATGATTTTCTTGTACTATAGAAGACCATTTGGATATTTCAATCATCTCTCAGTCTGATAAACATATTCTTCAGCTTCTTCATATTTACTAATGTTTCATCTTATAGTCTCATTCTGCCCTCAGTAAGACAACAATGAAGTAAAACCTAGATGACAGAATCCACTTTCTGTACAAATGAATGAAAGCTTTGGATAAAAGAAATATGGGAATTATTTCTTATATTTTTTACTCCTACTAAGTCCATTTAAGAACTTATTACTCATATAAAAACAGCACAGCATGTATTCAATCTGTGAATTTACGAAACACAAAGGAGTTAAATTAATTCAGTTACATTTTTACATTCTAATTCTTTAAAAGTTTTTTTTTCTTTCTTAAAGAGCACACAAAATAAAACTCAAACTATAGTCTCTATATAATATACACACATAACTATAGTCTCTAATCTTGGGTTGTTAGGAGAATCAAATTAGATACAGATTTTATTTTTTATTGTCTACTTGTCTGATTTACAGTATGAAGATAACGCATACTCTATTATTACAAGCACTCTTGTTTGACAAAATACATTCCCCAGTCTAGTGCTAAAATATTTTTAAATTAGTAAGAGTTTCAAACCAGTTAATTCACAGAACACTACTGAAGAAACACTCCCTAGTATTTCACAGTTAGCATATTTTTTTTTTTAAACAAGCTAGCTGAGTAATATCATCAAGCCAGTGATGATAGGGAAAAGTGTATTCACTAGAAGACTTGACCATTCTGTCAAGTCAAAGCCTCATGTTTGGCCCAATCAGTGAGCTCAGGATTTCTTCAATAGAAGAGATACATTATGCTTTCAGTCCCAGGTCAGGAGTTGCTACCCTTTGAATTCGTTCAAGGAACAGAACCAGAGAACAAGACAGGCAAAGCAAAGAGATAACAAACTATTCTTTCTCATTCAGTGATTGAAACCTGCCATTTCAAACCTGAAGAGGCTGAGGAAAGGATAGTGTTACCAGTGAATCAAACATGCACAGCGTGGCTCCCTGGAGAGGGAGCGGAAGCCCTGGACAGCAAGTGATTCTGGTGGTCTGTTTTAACACAGTGCAAATTTGCTATGCTGATTTCAATTAAACCATTTGAGGAAGTAGCATTCTACTTTTGATATAGTTATGTTTGTGGAAGGAAACTGAAAGAGCCATGTCCAGAGCACAGCCTCCTGTCCTCACAACAAATTAGGAATTACTACCAGAAGAAAAACTAAACTACTGCTGAGATTATGTTGATTTTTGTCACAGCTGTACAGCAGCACCACACCATGATCAGACAACACTTAGTCAAAGGCTATCTTAAAATAATTAAATATCAAGAGAAGAAATAAATCTACCATTGGAAAACAACCAAGAGCCTAGCAACACACTCAGAATGCTGGCAGTCAAAGACTGTATTAGTTATGTTGTACACTTAATCAAACAGGCAACATCATAACATAGCAAGCAAAATACTGTGCTAAAATCTACATTTCAATGTCAGCAACACAGAAAGACCATGATGCCTGAGGCCGGCTGTTAAGCATGGCTCTGCTAGCTGTAATTTGTCCTCTTTCAAATTTGATAGCTATCTGAAATTTAATTCAGTTTCCCAGTAAATGCAACTCAAAGCCTGTATGTCTCTTCCCTAAGAGAAAAATCCACAGTTCTTATCAAAGGATTTCCAAACTAGAGTACTCCATCTTTGATCACCAGATCTAATTCCAGCAAATACAGATGGATTTGGTAAATTTGGCAAATTTTGAGTATTCACTACTAAACCAGTGTTCAAAAAGGCCAACCAAAGCTCCACAGAATCCTCAGAGATTCAAATAGTAAAACAAGACACAGCACCAAACTCATCAATGATAATTCTTGCTTATTCTTAAGCCTTCACAATGGGAAGGTGGGGTAGCAGTTGGCAGACCAGTAAACAAGTGAAGTTTTTATCATCTTGATACCATTCTTGGGATCACTGAAAGCAATTTTTGACAGTTTGCATCCAAAACCAAACCATAGTATATATAATGTGCTGTCAAAAAATGCACGTATGCACAAATTTCAGCAGTCAAACTAGGAACTTTTCTGAAAAGAGGATGTTTGTCTGAAGGATGAACAAGTGTTAAAAGTTAAAAATTAAAAGTTTGGTGATGACTGAAAGCCAGAAGGAGAGAAAAAATACTAAAGAAAGAAAAAAAATCTGTAAATATAGAACGGTATTTGCTCGGAATAAAACAGCACACAGTAAAAAACACAAATGCAAGCAGCTGACCACAAGGTACTTTCATTCTGGATGATCTCAATCAAAGTGGAGTAAGTTAAAACTAACCATATCTGATATAAATATGTATAAACAAAGTTACTAAATATCACGACTTATTAAAGTTGTATCACAGCTTATGCATCAAAACTAATCAAATAAATTCAACAAAGACCTGTAAGATTTGTTATAATGCAACAGGACCAACAGAAAATAAGTAATAAGTATTTCACTAAAAATTGATTCTTAACTTAGTTCTAATCTATGTTCCATCAGGCAATGAGTAAGGCGTTTTGTCTCTGAATGTGAAATAAAAAACAAGCCTGACTACACATTAATTTTAAGAAGTAACCAAGAATGTCAGTCTCCAATTTTTACTCCCCGATTATGGGAATTGGGCACTTCTTATACCTCCATTCTTTGGAAAAGCTTTGCTAATCAAGAGTGTTCCTCACTTTATTATAATAGAGGCTGAAGCCAAATGTCAATTTAAGTATTTACATGTATTTGCTGAATTGAAATTCTTTCTACAGCTTCAGTTTTTTATTTTTATTAAATACGGTGTTTTTATTGAGTGTGGTTACTGCATTCAGCTCCATACATAGCCTCAGTCTGTTTTGCAGCTGAAATCCCAAAAGATAACACATGCATACTATCATAGCCCCGACCCCACAGTCGGTACAAAGAATAACATGGATTTAATAGGAGGCATACTATAAAATACATATTGAAGATCTGACCCACATTGATGAGTTTTATTTCCCACCTCCAGAAGCCTCAAAAACAAGGCTTCTGGAAATCACTGTCATTTGACTTCATTTAGCCAGGACTACCTTGTTGTGCAGTTACAAGAGATCTATTAAGGTTTTTCTCTCACAATTTCTTGAGGGTAAAGACAGCCTTACATCAGTAACAGTGTGCTTTAAGGCAGAATACAATAATGGACAAGCAGTCTTATAATTCTTACTATTAAAAAAAAAAAAAGTACAAAAAAACCCAGACACACACACAAACCCAAACCCCAAACACAATTCTGCTATAATTTTAGCAAAAACAACCACTGCTAAAAATAGAGGCTGTTTTCATTTCCCCCTCCCCAGCCTAAAGCTCAAAGTGCTGCAACTAATGGCTCTGTTCAATTTTTTCAGCTTTTTTTTAACCATTTATTTATAAACAAAATCATATTTACTGCAGTCTTAGTTCTTCGGGAGGACGTTATCAATTATTCCCATATAAATAAGCGCAGTATGCTTTTAATTTCCAGAAAATTCCCTTCTACAGCTGTATTCCAAAATGACACTGTAGCTTTTTACAAAACAACCAGTGTAAGGATTTTAAACGTAATGACATTGACAGAAACTAAAGCAAACCAAAAGATGTCAATTCTAAAAAGCTAAGTTTATCTAGTTGTTCATGACATAATAACCTTATGTCTTGAACAACTAGACATACAACATAACATTCACTATAAAAGTAACTTAATGGTCTTTCTATCTGAAAATACAGATAAAAAGACATAACTCCTTACTAGGTCACACATCTGAATACAAATGCAATTATCAAAACATGACCTAGTTCTGAAAAGCAAGAAGTAGAATACATTTTAAATGAGATTATAGTATTAAACTCGGATAGAAAAAAGAACAAAATAGAAGACAGGAAATATTGTTCCCTAGCTATGTAACACTCTGCAGTGGTAAATATTAATTTGAAAATTGTTTCCCCTCTTTAACTATCTCACAGCATTCTAGTTGTTGCTGGGCAAGAAAAATACCATTATTATTTTCAATTTACAGATTAATTGCAGTGACCAAATGCAAATACAATGTCCCTATACCTCTACATAAATTACATTTTGTAATGACAGATCACTTCTTCAGAAGAGTAAAATAAAAGAACTAAGAACCTCTGACTTGCTGTGAAATTAATATTCACTTCTATTCATCAGGGCATCACACAATGGGACATCTTATGCACTCAACTAATCTAACCTCGTCTCTCTCTATATATATATTTTAATACTGTCTATCATTTCCTGATGTAAAGAATGGCATAATGAGACCCCCACCTGGGGTAATGTGTTCAGCTCTGGGTCCTCGTCCCAGGATGGACATGACCTGCTGGTGTGAGTGTACCCTGGAGTGAGCCCAGAGGAGGGACACCAAGATTATCAGAGGAATGGAGCATCCCTCCTATGAGGAAAGGCTGAGAGAACTGGGATTGGTCAGCCTGGAAAAGAGAAGGCTTTGGAGTGACATAATTGCAGCCTTACAGTACCTGAAGGGAGCCTAAGAAAAAGGATGAACTTTTTACAAGCAACAGGACAAGATGAATAGATTCCAACTGGAAGAGAGTAGGTTTTAGGAAGCAATTCTTCACTGTGAGCATGGTGAGGCACTGGAACAGACTGCCCAGAGAAGCTGTGGATGCCCCATCCCAGGAAGTGTTCAATGCCAGGCTGGATGGGGCTCAGAGAATGGTCTAGTGGAAATGACTGAGGCAAGTAGTCCACTGCAAGCCTTTTAGATACCATCAAAAATTTGCTTACATATTCAGCAGTTAAATACTCTCACTGGAACATTAATGAAGATGAAAACAACCAAACATTTTCCTCAAAGTTTTTTCAACCCTGAAGCAAAACAAAGCATCAAATAACTGTGAACATTTTACAGTCAATCAGTGAAGAATGCCAAATCCAAGTATTTCTTCAGACTTTAGAAATTTTCTCACTTAAAAATTTGAAAATAATTGATTAAAAAAAAATATTTACTAATTATAGGAAAATCTTGAAACTAGTTGCTCATATTTAAACACGAATAGAAGTTTAAAGTATTTGCAGTAACTTCAAGCCAAGGAAGGCTGCAAAATTATTACTTAATGGTAAGAAAGCCTCCCAAAATTCTTACAAACTAAATGAATAGAACAACTTGTTGCCATTTGCTTGGTATTCCAGTAAAAGACAAGTACTAGCATGACATACAGTATCAGCTGCAGGAAATTAATGATCTATTCACTTCTAGGTATTTTACAGATTTCACTTATTTAAACAGCCTTGAGTGTCTACTTCACTTCAAAGACATGACAGTCATTTCAGGATATAAGTATCTCCATGAATTACCTAATCAAAGTTTCATTCTTCAGCAGGCTGTCATTTACCTAAAAAAAACCCTGCTATCCATTTATAACATTCTTCTAAACCAAAATGTGACATAGTGTTCTTAAGGAAATGCATCTAAATAAATTTTCCAAGTAATTATTTATTCCTCAGAGTTGTGTGCCAAATTTCAAGTGACAGAATATGTTTTATATAGAAGTTAAATGCAGAAAATTAATTCCTTAAAACGTGGAACACTACACTTCTCTTTTCAACAGATCATACTATCAATAACCTGTTGAAAAGAAATTATATTTAAACTGATCAGCAGAGATGTAGAAATATAATGACTTGATGGTGAATTCCTAAAGTAAAATGTACAGAGAAATTACTACCCTTAAAAATTGGTACAAGTTGATTAAAATCCAAAACTATTAACAGGTTTACTATACCAAAATACATAAAACAAAATTTTAAAATACCTTAGTAGTTACATTTCTATTAGCAGCTGATGTTTAACATATTTCTAAAATGTATTAGACTGTGCCAATCACACAAACCACAAGAATGCAACAGTAAAAACTGAATTCTAAAGCACTTTGATATCACTAAACAATCCATCCTTTATGAAAACAGCAGGGCAAATCACCTCTATTTTAGTTGAGATTTGGCTTTTCTAGCATTATTTTTAAAAGTCCAGCTCAGCTTGGAATATTTTAAAAGAATAAATGTCCCATGACTCATATTTATCAATATACTCAATAATTCTTATGAGTTCTTTCCAAGTCAAGATCTCTGATGTGATACTACACAGTCAGAGATATTCTACTACCTGTCAAGAATTAACGATGCATTTTTATGTCATTCCTCTGATCTAACATTCTCAGGTTAAAGTTACAATAATATTTTTCAAGAGAGAGGTTACTTACCCAATTCATTAATAGTTGCTCTTGCTCTGGAGACAAAAGAACTAACTTCACTTGAGTGCATTTTTGCCCTTTCCTTAAGGTCAGCACCTGTAAGTGACATTTCACATTCACGTTAGCAACCTGCAAACAGTATTGTAGAGACATTTTCAAAAGTATTTCAAAATATTTCTTCATTTATAAAAATTTTAAGTCTACTTCTAAACAAGGAGCTTAAACTGGTCATATAAATTTTCCACAGATTTCAAGGAAAACATGAACTATTTATCAAGGAAAGACAAAAACAAAACCAAAAAGCCTAAAACAAACAAACAAAAAAGAAATTATCCATATCCAGATTTTCACTAAGTATATTCTTCTCAGTGAAATTTCTTTTTCTCTTATTAAAATAGTATTAAAATAGTTTATGGACAGAAGCATTTATGCTTATAGTTCATCTGTCATACTATTTCATTTTCCCAACTGTGTCACAAAGTCTGATAAATATGTGTTTTTCATATTTTACTCTTGTTATTTTCTTATTGGTAGATCATACAGTACACACGTTGCACGGCTTTACATTAACAGACTATATATATCTAAATAAAAATGCTACAGTGGACCAATTTTTCAGCTCACTTTCATTTACTTAAATTTATTTTGGAATAGGTTACATACCATCATTTTTTGTCAAAAAATAAACAACAACTTGATTTTTTAACCTTTTTTATTTTTTCTTAACCTATTTACCTATTACCAAATTTTTACCTATTTCTTCATGAGTATATAAAAAATAACTTTGTTTAATAAGCATACTATGGCTAGACAAAAACTTCCAAACAACCTCCTAGAATGTGCCCCAACTGAGACAGTGGGACAGGCCAGTTGACCAGACAGCACAAGACCGGAATTACTACAGTCAAGACTGCACTGTAGAAAAATTGAAACTGCCACTTTAGTAATTCACAATCAATGCACAAAGAAATCTTGCCAGGAATCCAAAAAGCAAACAAAATTTGCATCCATAAATCTGGACAGAACTCCAAATTATATAAAACTGCAAGCAACTTTCACAAATCCATTTACGTGTTGAGTTCTGGAGCTAAAAGAAGCTTTTGAAATGTCATGTTTAAGAAGCTAAATGGTAAATTGCTCTAGAAGTCACATCAGCAAGGATGCAAATGAAAAAGTATCATTTACTTGATATCAGTTAAAGTCTGAATCTAGATTCTTCAACTCTCTTCAAATCATTGCCTATGTAACAAACTATGCTTTATGAACAGAAACCTCTTTGGCTATGCAATCTGACTCAAAATTTCCACACACTGAAATCCTCCTCACTGGGCATCCCCTTGAAAATCATTACAAAGAAAACATCTAGCATTACTGCAAGGAAAATCTTCTGTCAATATAAGATTGAAGCCATTTTTAGGATTTTATTTATTCAGACTAGAATATATGCGTAGAAAAATGGACTCAACCCAAAGAAACCTCAACTCTTCTAAAACAAAAAATACACTGTAGACTTCTTCCTTCAGTTAGAATATACATTTTCTTGAAGATATTTACATAAATTGATTAAATATTTAACAAAAACCTTGTTTAGGAATGGATTAAAATATAGCTGCTAATTTAAAATTAACAATATTGACTTCCATAGAGAAATTTCAAGTACATAGCTGATCTTAGTGTCTTAACCAACTTTTGTAAACTAACATTTCCTTTTTTTAAGTGTTTCTCCTTCACAAATGTCAAGGAAATGGAAAGAGCCCTTTTGGTAGCCCTTTTTCTATTTCAGCTCTCCAAAGAATAATAACAGTAACTGAAGCTTTCTCAGAGGGAAGAATTTTAGTCAGAAGCCATTCGCTGCACTCCAAAAGAACATATGCCTTGGCATCCTCTGGGTCACAGGAGATGGAACCGTCACCAACTTAACATCTTTGTTCCTGCTACAAGATTCGACTGCTGGTCAAAGAATTATTGATGAATTCTGACCCACATAGCAAAGAGCTGTTCATATATTTCTTCAAAATCCATTTCAAAGTCAGAAGTAGAAAAGGTTACGTTTCTGAAGCTAGCCATGAAGGAGAATGCAGGTTGAACCAGAGTTCTGCTCTCTCAGCTGCTAAAACCGAAGACCCCTCCTCTCACCCCAGGTTTTCTACTTCAAAGTAGCTGGAAATAGTATTTGCTTAACTCCTGAGAGTAACAAAGTAGCTAAGGTTTTCAAACCACAAAAAGGCTGACACAACAAAACTCCGCGATTTTTCTGTGGGCCACAGCTGAAATCTGTGGACAGTTTGACCTATCTGCTCCCTCACATCCCATCCCAACAGACTCCCAGCAGACAGGGGCTCTGCTGCAGCTCCATTCCTTCCCTGAACACAGAACTCTCAGACCTGATACCCGAGATGGAAAAGGGTAAACCCAAGCTACCGGGGAGCAGAGGCAAACGAACTATTACAGTTTTGATAGTACACTGTAATTATGTCCCCACATCCATCCGGTTTCTACTGGAACATGAATCATTGTTTTCTCCATATTAAGCTTCCTGGTGTCTCAATGCTTTGTCGCACTAATTGATTTTCATCCACTCAGAACAATAACAAAAGTTGTGATTTTAGGAGTTATGTTCCCCAGTTCTCACCTCGCTGCTCCCAGCATTTTATGAACTACATTTTAAAGATTGTGAAATGCCATTTTCAAATTACTAGCTGCTACCGCAGGACAAAAGAGATGAGACAAAGTGAAAGACTACACTGGCAGTACCATCAACCACTTCCTCCTACAGCTATATCAGCATTTGGTCAGGTACTCTCCACTTGTGAATAAAGTCTTCTTGAATCAACTTAATTCACAGAAGCATCACTTCAAAATTTACACAGCAAACTGGTAGGAGAGAACTTTCCAGAAGACATCCAATGAAAAGATATGTTTGAAAAATACCAGAATAAACAGCAGTCTTTTAGCAGTCAGCTGTGATCTGGACTTTCCAGAACATTCTTGAAACTGATGTAAGGAAGATACTCTTTTAAATACTGCCTACACTTCTATTGAGATTGGCTGATCTAAAAGAAAATCTCTGTTTTATTTTGATCCATCACTTTCTCATTTCCCTCCTCCAATATTCAATGAAAATAGGAAGGTTAGTTTGTTTGCCTTTTTTACCTAACTTCCCCTAAATATGAAAACTCTGTCATAATAATTCTCTTTTGCATGATTTCAAATATTTGGCTATTCAATGGTTGGCTGTAATACGCTGTCAGTTGAGAGAATTATCGCAGCATGTGCCTGACTTCCAGTTCACAATGATGCCAGAGAAAATGTTTATTGGAGAAAGCCAAGGGCACTCCAACAAGATAGGGATATTGCTGTTATTGCTGTTATTCGCCAGAAATTTTCCACCTACATATATGTATGAAAAGGATGGCTTTTAACTCAGAGAACATACTAAAGGAAACCAGCTTTTACAGTGATTACTCTGACCCCATGCTTCCTGCCTTATTTGGATATTTTTACAAACTTGCTACTCAGAATTTATATATTGCAGAAAAGCTGTATGCTGTGTTTGTAAAATACGTTCCAACCATAAGCCTCACTTTCCAAATAACATAAATGCCTAGAAATCTTCTTGTACAGACTATTCTGTGTGACTTCCAAAACACACTCCAAAATCTCTAAATAAAAAAGGCATAAAATGTAATGGTTTATATATGATATTTAAAACTTTTACTTTATTCAATAAATAATTTGTATTAAAAAGTAGGTCCTTTAGGAAGGTGGCACATCAAAACTAAACAGTGAAGTTACTCTATCAAGTGTCTAAAGGTGCTTGAAGTGTCTTTTGTCTGAGAGGTAAGGAAGTGACACATACACAGGCATTTGAGGTAGAATGAAGTATTAAATTCTTAGCTCAGCAGTGTTATTGTGAGCTTGCCCTTTGATCTTCCCAAACACAGATTAATCAGATCTGTCAACACACCAAAATTTCCATAAGGAGGTGACACTGGGGAGTCTCAGAAGATACTGTCTTGCATACTATATACAATTCTTCAGTATCTTGTCAGCAAGAACTAAGAACACTACAAACAGCAAAACACCAAGGCACCACCAATCCACTCAAATGGGTTAAGGAATTTATGAAGGAAAATTGCAATGCTTTCAGCCAGAAGTACAAAATGCACACTACCTCACCAATTAAAATGCTAAGAATTCCTATGAACCCACATCTTATTCCCACACAATGCATTTAAGCAGACTATGAATTAGTATTCGTCTCCCCACATACTGAACTAAATAAAATACTGAGGGCAAACGGCCAACTTTGACATACATTATAGATTAATTTATAACCACTAAAAAAAAACTGACTAAGTTACAGGGAAATACCTTTATGTAAAAGCAGATGCGTGCCACTTCTAAAGAAGCTTTTCCAAGAAATCCAAGAAATCATTAGCAGAACACAAATAAACTTCTATAAGGTTAAGAATACCCGAAGAGGCAACTGTACATACATATGTGAGAACAACACTACAGTCAATTTACATACAAAACCAGAAAGATTTATCCACATTTCTTTTTCTCCAAATTTCAAAGAACTTCAGAAATAGAGCTTTTGAGTCCTGAAATCTATTTAGGACAATTTAGCTCCCAATTTTAAAACTATAATACCTCATGAAACAAATATATTTATTTAAATATAGTGTCCAGTCTAACACAAGTAGTCACGAGTATTATTCTGTTGATATATACTTCCAATTTATATCCTTAAAATCCTTCTAAAAACAAAAGCATAATTTAAATTTGATCATAACGTTGCCATGTAGATCAACGATTTTTACTTTGCTTTCAACTAACATTTTTCTGCATGTAAAGCTACATGCCTGACAAATCACAGCACAAAACCATGATGTCAGTCACTACTGAAATCTCTTGCCCGCGTAAAACAGTTTATGTTTTGCACACAACATATGCATGCCTACCAGGACTAATTCCATTGCACCTCTAGCTCAGCCAGACCCAGGACAGTCAGATCATCAATCTGTAACCATTAGAGCTATTACTGACTGTAATCCTGAACACAAATGAGTTCAGGCTGCTCAATCAAGAATAGGCAGAATGCATCATAACTATTGACACGCTGGAACATATCCCACAAAGTAACAAAAAAAAAAAAAAAAAACTNAGACAAGTCTAGCCTGCAGATTTTTATCTTCTCATATAAAATCCCTAGAGATGACCTGGTCCAAACTTCTATCAAATGCGCAGCCATAGATTAGGTTGTCCAGGGTCCTTCCAAGTCTTTAATATTGTGGCAAGGGAAATTTCACAATTTCTCTGGAAAAGCTATGATTAATTCTTAATTAATCTTTGCACACTGATTTTTTTTTTTTAATTTGGATGATATTCCCCTAGAGCAACCACTGCCTTTTCCGTCACTGTATAAACCCTTGTAAATACAGTATTTTTCTCTGAATCTACCTGGCACAGGAAGATTGGTTCTCTCTCCCCTCTCAGCAACCTCCAGCCCTCTAATCATGTTACACTGGCCTATGAAGTGCTGAGCAGAAAAAGCACATGCCTTGATCCACTGATGATTCTCTTCCTGATGCAGTCCATGACACTGCCTTCTTTACACCATACTATGCTACTAGCTCATGTTAAGTTTGCTGTACCCCAGAACCCACAAGTGCTTTGTAGAAGAGCTATACCCAGACACTGTGTTCCCAATCTGTTCTGCTGCTTAAGTTTATTCTATTCCAGAGGCAGTTGTTATTTATCTTTGTTAAAACTCACGCAATTCTTGTTGGTCCGATTTTTCATCCTCTCAAGGTTTCTCTTAACAAATGGTGGCTCCTCCTTCCCAAATATCAACCCCTTCTTCCACTCTGAAGTCATCTGCAAACTCAGGGATGGTTCAGTCCTATCATTAAAATATTTACAAATATACTGAATAGCACTACCAGACTGAGCATCAACTTTCAAGGAACTCCACTGCAAGGACCACTAACAGTTTGACTTTGGGCCACTTTGAGTAACACCACATTGCCCTTTGATTTTTAGAGATGAGATACCTTTCACAATCTGTATGTCTAAATTGTATCTTACCAACTTGTCTAAAGGAATACTAGGGGTGAACATGACAAGTGTCTTGCTAAAGTCAAGGTACAGAGCAACTGTAACTCCTCTGTCATCCACTGAATAAGTGGTTTAATCACAGAAGACATCATGTTGGTAAAGCATAATTTACCCATGGTAAATCTAAGCTGGATTTCTCCAGCCATTTTCTTTCTCATCTTTCACATTCTTGGGAAAAACCTTCACAAACATTTGTTCCACAACTTTTCCCAAAAATGTTGTGAGACTGATAGCTCTGCAGTTTCCCAAATTTTTATTTCTTCAGATGAGTATAATATTTGACCTTTTCCAGTTACTTAGGCCTTCAATGACCTTTCAAATGAGATAGATGGTGGACCAATTAAGATGCATCCCCCTAAATCCTGTTCATGTGTACGTGTCCAACTGCTACTCAGTCCTTCCTACTCCATCAGGGTTTTGCTGTTAACTTTGTTGTTGCTTTTTGGCATAGAGACTCGGGAGCTGACCTTTCCCATGCAGACCAAGGCAAAGAGAAAATAGAATATTCTGCCTTTATTGTGTTGTCCATAATTAAGCTGTCATACCCGGGCAGTGGCAGACCTACACTTTCCTTGACCTTTTGTTTGGTATTAACACACCTATAGGAGTTTTTCTTGTTATGTCATGTTCTCTCTTGACACCAGCCAGTTCAAACTCCAGCAGAGCTTCTTCCATCCTAAACATATTTCTGCATAACTGAGTGCTTTGGAAGTCTGTCCTGATTTCCAAGGGTGAATAAACAACTCCTCCAAAAATAAAAATGAATATTCAAACCTAAGTGTTTTAAAGATAAAGAATATACAATATAAACTTAGACTGTACTGAATATGCTATACTGTATACCTCAATGTTTTCAAGATTTTAGATTCAAACTGACTCTACCAATACTTCTAAATCAGTTGCTAACTCAGAACATTAAGAAATGAAACGTCATTTCAGAGTTATGAGTTACTTTTCATCTGAAAGTTAAGGACAAAAAGTGAAGAAACATACCAAAATATCTATTAAACAAAGAACTAGCAAATTGCTTCTGAGGATCAGCTTCTTTTAGGAGTACCACTAAAAAGGAAGATCTTACAAAGCAGTACAACTTATTCTACATTTTCTGTACTCTGAGATTTCATATTTAGATTTGAAATCAAATGTGCATGTAACAGGTAAAATTTATATCAAAAGATAATTTCCTCAAAAAATAAACTGTAAAAGAATAATGTGTTGCTATTAAAACATAACTTTGCATAACTTTTTTGTTTGTTTTTCTTTTGCTTTCTAATTCCTTAAGGATTGATAAAAAACCCTATGATTCACATTAAATTTGCCCATGCTGCCAAATACCTTGAAACTTTTCAATGAGGAAAGAATCCCACAACATTTATTCTAAGTTTCTTCAAACTCTCACGTGTTC
This sequence comes from Polioptila caerulea, assembly GCA_013397295.1. Classification (NCBI taxonomy): domain Eukaryota; kingdom Metazoa; phylum Chordata; class Aves; order Passeriformes; family Certhiidae; genus Polioptila; species Polioptila caerulea. The sequence goes on along the minus strand of VYXF01005101.1, from coordinate 28,909 downwards.
TCACATTTAATTTTTCCTTTAGATTTATTTCTTAATCTGAAGTTAAACAGACATGATCACCACTTCTATGTGGCAAACATGACTTGGATCTCTACACTATAGTGCATTTCTGTTGTGGTTTAACCCAAGCTAGCACTTAAGTATACCACACACCTACTTACTCACTCCGCCTCCCTTGCCAGTGGGATGGGAATGAGAATCAGGAAGAGTTGAGATAAGGACAATTTAATAATGAGAGTAAAATAAGACTAATCATCTTCATGATGACAACAACAATAGCAGCTGATGTAACAAAAAAGAGAAAGAGAATGAAGGCCAAGGAGAAAAACCACATGATGTACAATGGTTCACCACTCGCCTTGCCTGTCCCCCAGCAGCAATCAGCAGCTCTCAGCCAACTGCCCCCCAGTATAAACTGGGCATGATACTCCACGGTAGGAAATACTCCTTTGGCCAGTTTGGGTCAGCTGGCCTGGCTGTAATCCCTCCCAGCTTCCTGTGCACCTGCAAAGCCTTTGGCTTAGGGTAAGCACTACTTAAGAACACCCAAAACATGAGTGTGTTGTCAACATTATTTTTATACTGAATCCCAACAACAGCACTGCAACAGCTACTAGGAAGAAAATTAACTCTCTCCCACCCAAAACAAAAACTATGCAATTATTTCAACAAAGGTGGGAAACAAAAACACAATGGTGAAGAAATCAGTAATATACCACAAAATACAAAGCAAATGCTTAAAATCCTCTCATATAAAATGAAATGGAGAACTTCAAAAGTTACATGCAAGTATTCGGAACTCAATTTTCCAGATGCACAAAATTCTTAGAAAGTCAGCAACTGCAAAGATCCAAAATGATTTGAAACTAATATAAGTAAGGGCACATATGTTCATGGGCACGATGAAGATATTTGAGCATGCAACACATAAACAACCAAAAAAAACCAGAGCACTATCACGAGATTCAGCTTTAACAGTGAATTAATATACTAAGATCAGTCTCTGAAGTGCCAAAGAGCTATAAACAAACAGCCACTGGCTGAAAACACAGACCTTGGCCCTATGCCTATCTAATTGGGTTATCTCTCAGCCTTTGGTACTGTTACACAAACATACTAAGGAGATTATGACATATTTTTCATAATTGCCTGTTAAATATCTATCTTTATCTAAGATATTGGTTCACAATGTATGGTTAAAGCATCTTTCATAACTTAGGAGAAAGCACCTTTCGTAAGACCAACCATGTACTTTCAGTTGTAGCCATTCACTTTACTGAAGAGCAACCATCAATCCTGCCGCACACCTGTACAGACACAAATCTTTGCAAACACCACCTGAACTGAGTACAAAGAAAAATACATTTACATATAACAATAATAAAAAGCAAGCTGTATTCTAAATTTCAATACAAAATGAGAAAGATGTTCACTGCAGTTGATGGAAAAACAGTTTGGCATGAAGGCTGCCATGTATATTTCCTACATAAGAAAGTATTATAAATTATTAAAACCATATTTTTTTCCATTTATGCTGTACATTTCTGAAGTTATTTAAATGTGGATATATGATTTTTAAATCAAAATGGATATTGATGTTCTTCCATGTAAGATTTGCTATTATAATTTAATACCATGACTTGGTACCTGCAGTTTTTGTACCTATGCTTGCTGTGTCACAGAAACATTCCTGAGAACCATCCAGCAGTGAAAAACAAAAAAAAAATGTCTGCAATTCCTATATATTTAAGCCTGTGGCAAGATACGAGTTCTAAACATTCCCTGAGGTAAAATGACATTATAGCTCCACTGTAAGTTATCTTACACGTCTGGCAATAATTTACACACAGGTCAGCATATTTAAAGCACTATCTGGTATACCGGTTCTCCTAAATAGGATATTTCAGAAGGTACAACTTCAGGGATAGAGGAGTGGGTTACCTATGTTTTTTTTCCTTTAAGCTTTCGGATTTTGAGACTTTCTGGAAGGCCCAAGTGCTATTTCACACTTGGTTGTTTCACACTTTAGGTTTTCACCTAAAATCCAGGAATCCTGAATATAAACAACTAACTTCGTATTTAAAGGGTCTACAATCTTCTTCCAATGCCTATGCAAATTCAGACAAGCTATAGATTAAAGTCAGCTGGCTCTTTTTCCATCCTGTGTGACCAGCTCTAAATTTAGATATACACAAGAATATACCTCTTTTTTATATTTAAAAAAAAAAAGACAGTTTACACCTCACACGTGTTTCCTGAATTCATCTTCACTTGCAGAAGCAGGGAAAAAGAGAATCATTATAAAGATACAAACCTCATCTCTCAAAAATGAAGTCAATTTTTTCCCAAACACCAACCAGCTTTCTTTGTGAAACTTCCTTCATCCAGTCACTCTGCAGTCTCTTACAGCTCTTATTACAACAGTACTTCCTGAAGTTTCCTCCATAAAATATGAAGTAGACCAGTTGTGCTGGTTTTGGCTGGGGTAGAGTTAATTTTTTTTCTTTTCAGCTGAAATGGGGCTGTCCTTTGGATTTGTGTCGAACACAGGGCTGATATATAGAGATGTTCTTGTTATTGCTGAGCAGCCTTACACAGAGCCAAGGCCTTTCCTTCTTTTCATATGGCCATGTTGGTGAGGAGACTGGGGGTGCATGAGAGGTTGGGAGGAGACACAGCCAGGACAGGTGACCCCAAGGGATGTTCCAGACCATGTGACATCATGCTCAGGATATACAGTGTGGTGGGTGGTGGAAGAAGGGAGGAAAGGAAGGACATTTGGAGTGATGCCGTTTTTCTTTCCAAGTCACCGTCACACTTAGTGTGGACAAGCTCTCCTGTCAAAGGCTGAACACCTGCCTGTCCATGGGAAGGGGTGAATGAATGCCTTGTTTTACTCTTCTTGTGTCCAGAGCTTTTGATTTCCCACTTAAACTGTCTTTATCTCAGGAGGTAGGTTTTCTACCTTTTACTCTTCCAACTCACTCCCTAATTCCACTGGTGAGGGCATGAGCCAGCAGCTGTGTGTGCTTAGTTTCCAGCTGGGGTTAAACCACAACACCANGCCTTACACAGAGCCAAGGCCTTTCCTTCTTTTCATATGGCCATGTTGGTGAGGAGACTGGGGGTGCATGAGAGGTTGGGAGGAGACACAGCCAGGACAGGTGACCCCAAGGGATGTTCCAGACCATGTGACATCATGCTCAGGATATACAGTGTGGTGGGTGGTGGAAGAAGGGAGGAAAGGAAGGACATTTGGAGTGATGCCGTTTTTCTTTCCAAGTCACCGTCACACTTAGTGTGGACAAGCTCTCCTGTCAAAGGCTGAACACCTGCCTGTCCATGGGAAGGGGTGAATGAATGCCTTGTTTTACTCTTCTTGTGTCCAGAGCTTTTGATTTCCCACTTA
>VYXF01005101.1:175-25218 GCA_013397295.1 Polioptila caerulea | reverse complement strand
AAAAAAGCTTTTTCTTATGACACCTGTGTTTCTACGTTATTTCCACAACAAGCATTACAGAAGTACTTAGTCCTTCTTTAATCATTGTGGTAGTCTGAAAACTCAACTTCAACTTCCTCAAACAACTTTTCATTTTCAAATTTAACCTTCACTACGAGAACTTCTACATTCAACATAACTGAATCTTATACAGAATAGCAAAGTTCAAGTTAGGCAACCACAACAGCTGAATTTTTACCTTACTATTTAGCTCCAAACTAATGTTGCAATTATTACTTGTGATTTCTATTAATTCTACATCTTCCAAAACAAAATCCTCTGAAGAGATTATCACCAAAGTTATTTTTTTAAACAAAAAATTGAAACTAATTTACTTAATAGAATAGTCATATATGGCTATTCTAACAACACTAAACAACACTACCACTGAAAAAAAATTAGCACTAATGTAGTACCACATCTCATTTGAATCAATTGCAACAACTTTGCAATAAGGTCTGCTAACATCTAATCCCTATAATAATAACTGACACACAGTTTTCATTTCATTTGATTTTCAAATTTCATTTGATTCACAAGAAAGGATTCCCAAAACTTGCTAGTGGTGAGACTCTTCATCTTTTTTCTCAAAACTTAAATAAATATTCAGACCAAATCTTCTTAGTAAATACTTACTGAGCCTTTACACTCAAAAAAATATGAACATATCCAAAATTCTCAGCAAGCTATTCGCTCCACTTTGATTTCTAGTAAATTCAGCAATGAAAAAAAAAAGGTCATTTCATAGCACTATCACAGATGACTGACTCAAATATTTTGCATATACTGCACATCTGAGCATGGCAGATATGTGGTTTTAATATTAAAAGGGAACTATACCAATGGGTTTATCTTTTTTTATTAGCAGTAAGTATAAAAATAGTTTCCTAACAGCACATCCAGTTTTATAAGCTGTAAACAGAAAAGGAGGAAGTGTGCTGTGTGGTAAAGAAGAGAAAGTCAGAATTTCTTCTAAAGAAGTCCTGAAGTCAATGTTCTACCATTAATGCTATTTAAGAAAGAACAAGTTTTTCCTGAGAAAAACCATGGTTTGAATTGCTAGATCACTTGAATGCATACAAAAGACACAGGTGAAATTATTTTTCTTCTTTTTCACTACTTTTCATTCATCTCTTGATTTTGCAGAGACCCCTTGTATCTCTTCAGCTTTTTTTTCTTTTTTTTCCACCAATGATCTGTATTAGTCATGATGGTATATTAGCTGTAAACTTCCCACAATGACACAGAATTCTGGGCTGCTATGCAGCAAAGTGATACTTTCAGTGGAACATTTAAAGAAGTTACAGTATACAAAAATATAGACATCTTGTAAAGAATATCTGCAACAATAATCACATTCTGTTGCCCTCAAATTACAAAATGATCAATCTCAGCATACGTCAGACTGCAAACAAACTTGAAGAAAGACTTGAAGTAATGGCCTTTGAAAAACTTTATGAGGTGAAGATTGAGTTTGACTAGAAACCTTTCCAAGCTACACTAGGTAAGAATAACACCAATTTTTGTGTGAAAACCCAAGTGGGAGAAGAAGCACCTCTGGGTTTAAGACATAGAGCTCAGCTTTGGCCACTCTAGATCTATTCAGAAAACTTAAATCTTGGACTTTAACAAAAAAAAAGAGAACAAAACCACATTAAAATGGCTGGCATCCCTGCACAAACATCTCTGACTCAATACTGGGGCAGCACTCGGGAAAAAGTCTTCCCATTCTACATAGCAGAACATGTTCTTCTGTGTGAAACTAAGAACAAGTAAGTAAGCCATGAACAGGAACACCCCTTAATTATCCTCTGTTTGCACGAAACTCAGATATGAAAACAGCAGTTGCAATTCTATTTGTCAGTACATCAAGTTAAGCAGTTCACAAGCAGTACTTTCTCTTATTCCCAGCATCCACAAAGGCTTCAAAATTACTCAGAAAAATAAATCAAAGAGCTTGCAAATAGCAAAATTCCCCAGCCATTGAATATATTTTCAGCACAAATATTGAAAACTGAATTCTACTTTTTAAGGACTTGTTATTTTAAAACATTTCAGAGATATTTATCTCTTCTATTTTTAAAAGACCATCCAATAGACTTGTTAGCAAATTATTTTAGAGAAAGAAAGGAAAGGAAAAGGAGATCCAATATGGGAGTATTACCTGTCATCTGGAGGGGTTTAACAAATTATACAAATGGGTGATATCTGCAGCCAGTACGCAATCACTCAAAAGCCATGTCCATCCATATGCACTCAGTAAGTTCCAGGTGGTGACAAAACCCCCACAAAGAAATCTTAAAATATGAAAAAAATGTTTTAGATCTAAATTTCTTATATCCCACAAAACCCTGATGATTAACTATTAGTATAAACTACATATGTTAGTTTGGAAGATGCTGAGGGAAATTGTAGACAATTATCTACCTGCTGACAGACAACAGAGAATAGAAACTTTCAGATCCTTGAAGCTGCAAAATAAAGCTCAAATTCTAACTAGGAAATTAGATAAAATAATGTAAAAGTAGATATACAGGATGCTAAACTAGTAGCTGGAACCAGTCCATAAACAGATGATTTGGAACATAAGTGGTTTTTGTGGCAAAGTTATGTAACAAGAAACAATAGTGCATGATCTAAGAGAAGTTCAAGGCAAAGTCATTACAACACTGGGGGCACTCAGTGAATATGACAACCAGAGACCCCTATGGAAGAGCCTCTAGGATCATAAAAAGACTTCCAGAAGGATGCAGATGCATGCAAATTAGTTCTAGGAAAAATGATGTTTATGTATTACCTAGGAAGTATGCTGTAATGAATATGTATGATCATGATGGAATAAATACGCTGTTGTAAAGTTTCATGACACACATTCAATTAGAGGAAAAATCCTCCGAATCTGTCCAGACCTGCAATAAAGAATGCCTGCTTTCTAATACCTCAAATTGTGTTAGAAGTTCATTCTTAGTCAACTTCAGTATCAATGCGGCTTTTTATCATTAAATACGTTTGGGGGAACTGCATTCTGTTACAACAGGCAAGATCTGACTAGAAGTCCCAGCATTTCTTTTGCTTGTCTTATAAATTTGGTGCAAGACAACAAAAAGAGTTGCCTGATCTGTAAACAGAAGCACCCATGTATTTCTATTTATTAAATCACATACATGGAATCAGTTCTTAACTAGGAAAAAAATGTAAAAATTCTACAAGGAGAAAATCAAAATAGAAATTTCACAATTTCTTCATTTTCATACTACCTATATTATTTTTATAAATAGAAGATTTTTTTTTTGTTTTAATGCATTTTTAAATGTCAAAAACAAATGTCCACAGATTGCGCATTAAAAAAACAATCCATATACAAAATACAAACCATTTTCACTATGGACAGGTCTCTACATTTTCCTGCATCATTTCATGAACATATTATAAAGGTGTTACACATGCATATACATATAAGCAACTCCATGCTACTTTTTCTACTTCAACTTTCAAAAGCTGCACATTTAGTTTAGATGCTAGCAAAAAAAAAATCTTTTACTGCAAGTAAAAAGTTTTCTTAAAGAAAACTAGTGTCAGCTCCAGGCCAAGACAAGAAAAGAGAGTAAAAAAATTTTAATTATTGGAAGTTTTTATTCCTATTTGTGGCAATTAACACACACATAAATAGCTGCATTATATCCAATTCTATGCCATTTATAAAAGCAGATGTGAAACTGACTGTTGCAAACAGTCTGAAGATAAAATGTTATAGATTCAGATATGTCTAAGTACCTCTGCTACGAGCCACTTTTATTCACTCTTTTCAAAAGCAAATGGGAAAGAATTCTTTACCATGTAATAACTATTTTTGCCATGTGTTGCGCACATGTACTCTATTTCCAGCACACTACCACCAAGCACACGAGATCAGACTATTTTTGCCAGCAGGTTTTCTCTGCCAAGGATATAAATGGATAAGCCGGCTCAGTTCCCTCACCAATAAAGAAATCAGGTGCCACAGGCACTTAGTACTCCACAGAAAAGCGTTACTTAACTCATACAGCGCACTGTGACAATCTGCCTCAGAAAACTGTGAAGAAAACTAGCATTCTTTCATCACAAATCAACATGACAAATACCCACAGATGTGAAATGAGCATTTCAAATGGAAGTGACTACTCAATTTGACTCAATATTTATGGACGAGATCTGGACCTTAGACACTGCAGTGGGAAGTCGAATGTTCAGAGGTACATAATAGAAACTAAGAGGAATTAAGTTCCTTATCTAAGAACAACTGCATTTACCAAGGTCCTGACAAATTTATCTTACCAATTTAGTATGATCAGGGCTAATTAATAACCTGTAACTTCCTGTAAAAGTGATCTTCGCATAGTTTTAGTCCCTTTAAAACCACTAAGTTTTAAACCATTTTATATGGATCATAGTTTAGTGAGTTTAAGTTCTGAAAAAAACCTGATCCATCAGCATGCCACAGCTCTCTTTTTAACTAAGATTTGAACAGTGAAAATTACATTAACTAAAATAGCTTGCCATAATGTCAAAATGGCTCCTGTATCATGAAATCAGAGCACTCTTTAGGCTGAAAAAGACCTTCAAGGTCATTGAGCCCAACCATTTACCTTGCCCGTGTCCCTAAGTGCCATATCTACACGTCTTTTAAATACCTCCAAGGATCTTGCTGGACTCAACCAATTTGCTCAACACCCCTATTAACCCTTTACAATCACCAAACCACAAACAACATGCTATTACAAAAAGACAGAATTCCACCTGATACAGTGCCCTGTGTTTTCCAGGCAATTAAATAAAACTCAATTTCAAAATATGCAAAGTTGTCTTAGAAATCTAAAAATGCATTTATTAGAGAGAGTGCAAGTAATTTGAAAAGATAAAGTTCCTAGATTGTCTTAATGCCAATTACAATACTAACCCAGCTCTCAAGAGATCCAAAAAAAAGAAAATGTAAAAAATTAAATGTTTTAATTCTTCAACATAGACAACTTTTTCTCCATTCCAAGATTTGAAATTAAAGGCTTAAAGCAAAACCACATCGCTGATGAAGACCTATAAAGAAAGACAGTTTTGTAATTCAGGAATGCATCTCAAATTCATAATCTAATACAAAATATTCTAAGGTGCTGCAATTCCAGACTCCAAGAAAAAAATGCAACATGTGAAGCAATATCCATAAATCATCTCTCAAGAGTTTCAATAACTGCTAACCATAAAGGGCTAGAAGTACAGAAAGAATCTTTTTCCAAAATCTGGGTTTCTACCACAAGAATACTAATGGTAATTTTGGATTGAAAAATAGCTAAGGACCACCTCCCTAAATATAAAGTTATTAATTAAGCTTTCACTACTGTATTCTGAAAATTGAATGGGGGAAAGAATAACCCTCTAGGGCTGCACACACCTGTCAGAAAGGCGCAAAGTTACTTCAAGCATCTCTCTAGCAAAGCTGAAAAGGAGCACAGTAGCATTATATCAACGTTGGCATTCATTACCATACAGGACATTTTTCTAACTAATCCAGCTAATTACTTCAGATTTCATTTTTCACGTCATACAAAGCCATAGTTTTGTAGTGCTTGACTCTGGATAGCAGGTAAGCCCCCATTCAGTTGCTTTCTCACTGCACAGCAGGATGGAGAAATGAAAAGAACAGCAAAAGCAGTGGGGAGGGAGAGGAGGATCTACCTTGCAGGTTGACATAAAGGTAGTTTAGTTAAGTACAAGGGGAAAAAGGAAGAAAAATGATGCAAAGCAGTCATTCCCCACCAGCAGACCAATGACTCTTCAGTTCTGTGCAAGGTCTACTTTGGAAAAACAACTACCCAATTTTACTCCTGAGTAGGATGTCATATGTCACACAATATTTCCCTGCTCAATTCACATTGGCTGTGCCAGCTGTGCCCTGCTCCAGCCTCCTGCTTACCCTCATCTGACTGACTGGCTCAGCAAGAAGCACAGAGGACCTTGATGTTGTGCAAGAACTATTCAGTGACAACTATAAAAGACTGATGTCTTTTCAACACTGTTCTGGTCACCAATCTGTAACACAGCACTATATGGATTGCTACATGGGAAATGAACTCTAAACCAGCAGTGCCCAGTACAAGTTTTAAAGATAAGACCACTAACAATTAATGCATTTGTTAGTACACACATCAACCACAAGGAAAAAAAATCAAATACTTCAAAATAGCTACAGAGAGGTATAGAAATCTCAAAATTGATATATACAAGGATATCAGAGAAGTCATCTGAACTGCCCTGTGACTTCAAAGAGCTTAAAGGTACCCATGAAGACTACACAGTTATTCGTGTAGGTTTAGATATTAAATCAACAGTTATCTAGCTTTAATACACCTGCAGGACACAGACTATAGCTTGTTTAAAGATGACAAATTATACCATACTAAGAATTTTTCTAAACAGGAGAATCTCAAGAAGACTTTACTCACTTCCCTGGAAACAAAACTGTTCAGATACAGCACCCTGTCACTACAGTCTATGCTACCAAACCAAAGACCTCAGCAGCGCTGAATTCCGCAGTCCTCTCACATCAGAAGTGGTCTGGTGATAGTTACACGGGTTTCCAGGTAAGTCTTCCTTTACCACAATCAAGTTCATCTACACATCTGCAACACGCAAGCAATTACAGGAATTTCTTACATGGTGTCATGTATGCCAATAGTCTTCTAATTACATGCTTCAATGATACAAGATAAAAAAGGAGGAGAAAAAAAAGCGTGATGCATGTGAGTACCTATACATGAAATTCCATGCAGCTCCCAAGAAGTCCTAAGCAGTGCCACAAGGACTATATTCCAAAAGTCAAATCCAGCTGTAATAAATATATGAAATACAGCAATTCATCTACTCATATAACCTAGAAAATATGGGTTTGGATAAACCTGATAGAAAGAGTGTAGAACAACTTGTTTTAATCAAAAATTAAAGGCATTGCACTTGCAGCACATACATAGCCATTAAAGACACATTCCCAAGAAGCAAAAACTGCAACTAGCCAGTGACATCACCAAAGACATCTGAGGAGCAAACCATTGAGAAGCATATTGAAAAAAAGACAAACAAATACAGAGGAAAACCTTTGCAGATTATTCTCTAAATATTTACATTAAAATATTTTAAATATATTATATCCAGAAAGTACAGCCTCTTTATAAGAACAAATGGGAAAACAAGTTGCCCAACTATCAAGGGACACCCACCGCAGAACACAGTTTTCCCAATACAAAATGTTCTGCATTCATCTGGTATCTTTTCCATTTTAATGTAATCTGTTCTAGTATATCCACTCCAGAAAACATCTCACTGTTTGAAAACTGATTATACCATTATAAGTTAGGTCCATACATGTGCTTATCTCTTCTAGGTAGTCAGCTGAGGTACCCCAGTGAGGTACCTTTCATTGCTCCATAATCCTCAAAATGTCACTTTTATTTAAATTCTGAGACATGCTGAAGTTGCATATCAAGTTTGTGTGTCAAGTTCAGACAACAAGTCACTACAAACGTCTACTGTGGAGACTTCTGTATCATTTGTGTAACAATCCAAAAGAGCTAGATCATTGCATCAATTTCAAGCATCTCAAGAAACTTTACAAGTTCTCCAGCTCTTCAGGATTGTACTTGATTTACTTATTTGTAAGCTATATGGTTATATTTATTTTCATTCACTAAATGACTTTCAATTATTTGAAATTATTTATAGAAGTTTTAGCTCTAAAATTAGACTCCAATCCTCCGTTTATCATTATAAAAAGCAAGCTGCACCTCCAAAATTTTTGCTCAACATAATGTAAACAAGATGTAGGAAGGGAACTCAAGATGTTTCCTTCAGACATTTGTACAGCTACTCAGAGGATACCCTGAGCATGACTCTGACTGCCATACACAGAATCCAAACAAATAAATTCCTCTTACCACCAGTATATTTATTTGTAACTACTTTTCAAGACATAACAAATTACTTTGTACCTAATATTTCAATTTAACAATTTGAGGCATTCAATTTGATGAATTTTTCCCATGCTTTTATAATTTTTAAAGGCTTTGGAAAAGTCATTCATTTCTTGTTAACCTCCTCTGGAGAAAGAACTAACCAAATACCACTACCTCAGAAACATATCTTTTACCTAGAATTTAATATTTTTAATATTTTTAATATTTTTAATATTTTAGGTGGCTTTCACTGGAAAAATATTTCCAGAAAATACCACATTAATTGTGTGCATTTGTTGTAAAGGACTAAAAACCTAAAACAACTTGTTCAACTACTAAAACAGAAAAAAAATTTTAAATATATTTTTTAATCAGCAGGTAAAACAATACTTTCACTATGTTCTCCAAAAGATAAACTTTAATCCTGCTTGTGTACTTCCCAGAACACATAAGCCAGCTGAATGACGCCAAATATAGAACAGCATTCTGTTGCTCAAAATGAATTCCAAAGACAGATATCCACCACACAAAATAATCCCACATTTTCAGTGGCAAGTAGGTGCCGCATTTCCATGTAACTGTATTACAGAGTATAGCCTTTGGTAAATATTATACTAGTAAAGCACTAGCTTGATCAATCAAATTAGGTAACTGTCTACAAAATATTGATCCAGTTCAGCAAAGCTCACTACACAACTAGAGAACCAACTCAGACAGATTTGGATCATTTTAGCCAACTTTAATAGCATGGACCCCAAGTTCAATATGGCTCCAAATCTATTGAGGAAGGAGAAAGAAGAATCAATCATCGGAATAAATAAACCTTTACATTTCCATTTTTTATCAGATGTCACAAGCCATACAAGAGAAGGAATGGTTAGATGTTCTGTTTCATCAGATTGAAAAAGCAACTCTCAAAACTGCGTTAACCAAGGAAAAATACTGCTAAAAAGATGACTCTCTAACTGGAGCTCGTAATTTATCTTTCACTAATGGCCTGATCTTAAATTTTTTTCTTTATTTTGTGCACACAAATCACAGTAAGGTATGGTCTACAGTTTACTTAAGATCAAGAAAAGGAAGAAAAATGGCATGGAAATATCCACAACTAGCATTGTGGACAACAGCTGAATACATCCAATTACCAGAAACTTTTTTTTCTTTAAACTTTTATGCTATGGTAATATTAACTATGAATTAAGTTGTCTCTACTTCCACTAGACCCTTAGAATCTTTGACACAGGAGACAAGTTCATGGTGGTTGAAAGTACTTTCAGTTCAAACTGTCTGTATTCAGTGAAACAATAGAATCCCTTTTAGACAGAAATATAATATTTTTATAAATTGTTCCTGATACTAAAGGAGTAACTAAACTGAAGTTGTCACTAGAGAATTTCAAAACTAGAGAAGAACACACAATATTTCTTGCACAAGACTTCAGAGCACACAATGTAGGAAGAGTGAGTCATCTAAACAGATGCCATACACAAGCCTTAAGAAAAAAATCCTGCACTTCAAGTAAGGGATGGAAAAAAGAACCAAGTAGTTACAGATTTAGTCTTTCCTATTGAAGTTATTCCACTTTAACTTCTGTACCATATTTACTACGCAATTCTGGTCACCACTCACTCAACTGGAGACAAATCTTCCTGACTATTTTTATTTTAGACCATTTTTTATACAAGTTCCTCTGAGACTTTATACAACCAATCCACCCTCAATTCATAGCTCTTCAAGAAAAAAGGTCTTGCCTCAATCTTACTTTGAAATATTCAAAATAACTGGATGTGGTAGGTTAATTTAGGCTCTCTGCCAGTTCCCCTCCTCAGTAAGATAAGGAAGAAAATACAATTAAAAGCCCATGGATCAAGATAAAGACAAGGGATCAAGGGAGATCACTCACTTGCTACCATCATGCGCAAAACAGAATGGAACTAGGAAAGATAAATTTAATTTATTGCTAATAAAAGACAGAAACAAAAACCAAAATAAATTCATCTTTCCCCCACTATTTCTTCTTCCTTTTTTCCTGCCTTAACTTTATTACTAACTCCCCCATCTCTCCTCACCACTGTGCAGAGCAAAAGGGAAGGGGAATGGGGCTTGCAATTCAACCATTACACTTAATCCCTGCCACTTTTTCCTCCTCACTCTTTTTCCCTGCTCCAGCATAGAAACCCTACCACACAATACAGTCTTTCCCAGGACTTCCCACGGAGACAGAGTTCTTCAAGAATGCTTCAGCATGTCCTTTCCGCATGGCACAGTCCTTTAGAAAGAGAGTTCTCCAGCATAGTTTCCCCATGTGCCTCAACTGCCAGAACATCTGGTCCTGTATAGACTGCTCTCCACAGGTCACAACTCTGCCAGAAACCTGCTCCCGACTGGGCTTTTCATGGGCTGCAGCTTCCCTCAGGGTGTTCGCCTGCCTCGGCATGGGGCTCCTCATGGCCTGCAGGGTGGATATTTGCCCCAGACTGGTCCTCCATGAGCTCCAGCATGACAACCTGCTTTGACATAGTCTTGTCTTTGGGCTGCAAAGGAATCTCTCCTTTGGCACTTGGAGCACCTTTTCCCCTTCATTGCTCCTGATCTCAGGATCTGCAGGGCTGTTCCTCTTGCACTTTTCCTCTCACTCCTCTCTCATGGCTAGTGCATATGGTTCTTTAAAATTACTAATATATATGTTATCACAGAGGTGCCACCAGCATCTCTTGAAGACTCGGGACTGGGCAGTCATGGGTCTGCTTTGGAACGGGCTGCAGCCTGCACTGTCAAATATCAGGACAGCTCCTGGTCTCTTCTCAGAAAGGCCCATGTGAACTAAATACATTGGTTTAAAAGCTCTATTCCCAACTAGAGAATAACTTTCAGAAAGCTGAACAAATGAAAACCAAATTCTATCATTTTCTCAAGTAAGGCATTGCACCAACCAATGAGAAGACTGACAAGTGATTCTCAGCTTAAAATTTCCTAGTTGATTAGATGCTGATTTTAAGACTGCACTGTTGAGTACAGTCCCACACAATTTCCTACCATATTCCTTGTGCCTGCTTTCTCATCAGGAATGGATCAATCTTTTACAAATTAAAAAAAATGAACATAGTTAGATTTTCATATTCTTACCGAAAAACCTCCTGAAAAACTCATTTTTGCTTTTTTTAGCTCTGAAAAATCCATTGTCATTCCAGTTTCTTCTGAAATTTAGTATATGTTGTCAGGGTAGAAGGTAGAGGAGCATTTGGAGTTAAATGACTAAAGCACTTCCAAAAGAAAGATATTTAAACCAATCTTTGTTACTGGGATTTTTTTCTGTATATAGACTAGAGGATCAAACCACAATCCTAACTGAACTCTTCATTGGCTCAGTTGTTCAACATGTGCTCTAGAAAATCACGACAGGAATTAGTCATTCCAGAAAGACAAGATGAAATTAAGAAGTATGTGGCACAAATGCAAGCTGCAGAATCCAAATGTAACAGATGACTGTGCACACACTCACAAGACAAAACTGCCACATGGCTGACCAACCTAACACATTTCATGTCACTAATGTTGCTCTAGGGGAAATGCAAGTGTTGTTGAGTCTAATAATCTACAAGCAGCTAACAGCACTTGGAGTCTCCTGGTGAAAGCTTGGAATGAGAAAGAGGAAAGAACTTAGCTACAGTCTACATCATAATGCATTTATTTGGGGGAATGAAAAGTACACGCAGCAACAGAAATATTCGGAAGACACTAAAACATTTTCATGTGTGATCTGAATGCTCAAGAGGGAAGAGTAATACACAAAATCTCTCCTCAGTTTCTGGTGCAGGAGCTGAAATCTGGAGAACCAAATATGGTCTGGGAAAGTATACACTCCTCCTTGCTTGCTCAACAGAGACCGCAAGAAAAAAAGAGACTACACCCACAGTAATACTTCCCTACTACTTCTGCTAGTTCTATAAAAGTAAGAGTAGGTCAAGTATTTGAGAGCTATTATGAAACTCCTCCACTCCTCCATATCAAAACCTCATAAACAAAGAAATCTTCAAGGATCTGCTCTACTAGGCTTGCATGCTTCATAAACTTCTGCCAGAAAAACTGCACCAGCTGGAAGTGGCAGCCGGGAATTAGACTCCACATAGCCAATTCAACACTGCTGGAAACAAAATTCTGATGCAGACAAATTATGCCAACATGAAAAGCATTTGAGTTGGCTTTACTCACACCACAGATTCAAATGGTGAATTTTTTCTGGCACAGAGATTTCTTCTGCTTTTCCAAGAAGGGACTTTATTGGCCAAGCTACAATAACTTTTAGGTCAAAGTGATTTAAAGAGCTCAAATAATGAAATTTTTCAAACTGTCTTGAAAGTCTGTTACAACAACAACAGCAAAAATTTAACTGTCTGTATTCTGATATGTCTCAAAGATTTTTGAAATAGGGTCTCCAAAGAATATTTTTCAAATATATCAAGTAAAAATGGTTCCAAAGCTTGCTCTCTTCATGTGCACACATATACACAAAGCAAACCAACCTCACAACCTCTATTTCATATAGTCCAGATCACTTTGAAAAAAAAAAATACTGAAGAGAGACTGTTCTAAACACTTATACTCTAAACACAGTCACCAAAAAAGTCTCAAAAAGTTACAACAGAAAGCTCTTCTAACTCTCCCAGGCAAATCAAAATCCAGAAGCAGTGTGTTCCTCTAGTCCTTTACTCCTTTATGAGATAGTAGGATTTTTTTCTGCATATCAACAGAGGAGGGATGGATGCAGGGAAACTGACAACAACTCACACATGGATTTTTAAGAGAAATTATCTCTGACTGGACTTGGACAGTAAGAGTTAAGCAACTGTCCTGGTTGTTCAGGCACCAGAGATACTACTCTGAACAGTAAAACAGTAGCAAGAGGTTTAATTTATTAGTATGAGCTGTAAACTGAACCAACAGACTATGGCCAGTAAGTTACTACCTGAGACAAATACATGAAGAATATGTCTTTTTAATGCCTTCTTGACAGGACATGAAAAGACAGCTGGAGGAACATGACAGTAACAAGAAAAACAATACAAGGAACAGCAAGCAAAAAGGTAGAAGGAAAAGAATATAGTCCAAATCTGTTTCTTTAATCACTGTAAACATCAACACATAAAACTGTTAAAAAAGGAAAGATTATTACCTGATTCCATAGTTTTCAACAGCAAAATAGAGCATAATCTCTATTCCACATCATCAAACACACAGACAAGAGTGGGTGAGAAGGGAAAAAAGGGAAGAAAGCAGGAGACCATAGAACCATGCAGCAGTCTTCAGCTTCAGCCAAAACATATCCAAAGGTAAAATTCTAAAATAACTAGAAGTTCTGTAAATACTATCTTAGCTTTTATTCAAAGCCTTAGAAAATTGAACAACAAAAGCTTTAAGGTGCAATACTAGCTTGTTCAATTCTTGGGACCAAAGCCATTCTCAAATAATCTTGGAAAACCAAAAAAAGTACTCTTAAACGATGTATTTTATTTGTACCTTTTTTTCGACCTCATGCGGTTAAAATCAGAAGAAGCTCTAAGATAGTCTCCAGAATGACCCTGATTCAGCAGTGAGGTTGGACCAGACGACCTCACTGAAGTCTCTTCCAGCCTTTTCCATTCTTGAAACACACCGACACAAAATTAGATTTTGCAACAACTTGTGGATACAACCTCCTCTCTTCCTCACAGTACTGTATCACCTAACACTATTTCGCATACTTACGTCTAGAAATGTTTTGAAGATGAAAAAAGGCCATAAAACTACTCACAAAAAGTGAGCAAACATCACCTCATCAATATCACTAATATACATGTGTTAAAATTATATTAATAATGAAAAATCTAACTGCCTATGTGAATGTAAATTGGCCCCTTGTATGAACACAGCAGAGCCCATGATTACTTGGCACAGACACTTTACCCATGGGTAAAAGACACTTTACCACCTGTCTTATGCCATGCATAAGCCTATGCCTCCCTCAAGAATGGAACATTGTCAGGAAATAAAAAGACTCCTGTACAGACTCACCTGCTGTGGCTGCAGAATGGTGTGAATACACAGCCTCAACTTACACAGGCCAGGACCGGTCATACATGTTCACTCCAGAAAGGCCAACAC
Source organism: Polioptila caerulea (assembly GCA_013397295.1). Classification (NCBI taxonomy): domain Eukaryota; kingdom Metazoa; phylum Chordata; class Aves; order Passeriformes; family Certhiidae; genus Polioptila; species Polioptila caerulea. Next base: position 11,062 of record VYXF01005101.1, on the reverse strand, counting down.
TTCACTTATTTGGTTTCAAATGCAGAAAGAAAGGAGTCAAGAAGTGACTCAGTGCCAGAGCATTTCTAATAGAAGCACAAGAAGCCCTCACAAAAATAGTTACTCATAGACGTAGTCTGTGCATAATCATAGACATCCTTAACCCCAGACATGTAAGGCTTTGACTTCTGGGTGTGCCTTTTGATCAGTACTAGGGCATTAATGAGGAACTTTCTGCACCCACGAATGTATGAAGTATTAAAAAGGAGACACAAAGAAACATGCAGTTGAAGACTCAAAGTGAATTTTTATCCAGAAATGAAAGGATATGGTTTCTGGCACATCTCTACATTCTTTTATACAATTCCATTTTTGTCCCCCTCTGATTTCACTGTGTGAAAATACCATAATTTGAAATCCTACCCAAATCTACATCAGTCATCAACAGAGTTTAAATATTTTAATCATCCACACTGCTACTTTGAGAAAAATGGTTGGATGTCATGTTTTGTGGACTAGCCTTAGAAGGAAACAAGACACTTGGCTTGTGGCTTTCACAGATACTTGTTGATAGCTAAGGAATGGCAGGATTTAATGATCTTGGACTTCATTCCACACATAAAAGGGAATTACATTCTAGGACAAAGTTTCCCAACATGCGGCCTGTAAAACATCAGATGGTGGTCTAAAAAATAACCATAAAAGTGTATTTTTAAAAACATACATTCCCACACATGTTAGCAAGAAAACATTATTGAGGAAATACAAAAAAAAGTAAGAAACCTTCCAAGTTTAGCCTAAATAACACTATAAGGCATAAGAAAATGTGACATTTCACAAGATGATCCTTGCATTTTTTAAGAAAATTAAATGTTCTTGAAGGAACATATTCTCCTTTAACATTTAAGTTTGAAAACACCTTCTTCTGTTCTACCGAATTTCCTGAGTCCCCTCCAGAAACTGCCTTCTTACATCCAGTATGTTCCTCTCTTCATCTTACTTATCTAAGCTGTTAATCAGATTTTTCCAAATCTCACTATGCTTCCTCTATTATTGTTCCCTTCATAGACACCCATTAAAGTCACCTACTGAAGCAATCCATCCATCCACTGTGCAATCTGTGCTCATTAACAAACTCTGTCTGAGGTATTCTGTTTCACTCTAAATTTCAGTTACCACTGTTGGAACATCCTTTATTTCACTTTTTCAGCTACAGGAATCTCCTTTCTTAGGATGTTTGTTTTACCCATCACTTTTTTAAAATTACAGACACCCAGTTCACATCCTATCTCTACCCCCTTGGTGAAGATCCAGATATAGCTACCCAGCCCTTGTCTTTCAGTCTTATTTTCAGGACTAATTTTCCTTCCTAATGTCCTTGTATCTTCTCTATTGTTACGTGTAAATACACACTTCAGATTATTTGGTCTTCCAAGCCACACAAACAAGCAGCAACCAAAACAAAACAAATACTTCGTTAAATCTTTATAACAAAACAGCTTGGAAGAGACAGCTAACAATGAATACTGGACACGTACTTGGAGCTTCTAAGAACAATAATAGTAGCATACCTGAGATACTCTCCCTCAAAATCAGTATTTCTGTTCTCCTATTTCCAATATATCACTACTACAAAATTCAAGAATGTCAAATAAAAACCACCATTAAAAAAACTCAACAGCCATCTTTTTATTTCAAGTACATAACCTTTAACTTGAAACACCATTGCATGTGTTGCTCTGCTGCTTCATTCTTCACTAGTTTAAAAACTACAGTTTTTTTCTGAGATTACTAAAACTTAAAACTTGTTGACTTAAAACAAGATAAAACATTTAAATGAAATATACTGATTAGTACATACACATTTAATTTATTTATATATATTACTAAGTACAGAACTGATTATTTCCTTTTTTCCAAGACAATTATTTTCACAAGTCTTGTAAGAGACAAACGGGATCTGCATGAAAACAGGCACACTAAAAGCAACAAAAAGAATTTTAAACTCAACCAAAAGTGCTGAGGTATGTTATGTATTTAAAAAATTAGAAAAATTATTTTGCATTTAAAACTAAACTAATTATGTTATTTGAGCTATCAAGAATTACAACTACCTAAATGATCAGAAAAGTAAAATTTCAGGACTGATCTCCTCTTTCTTGACAGTTATATAAATGCATTAGGAAGAACAAACTATTTTACTTCTGTTTTCCGTTTCAAATGGATGTAAATTGAATTTTAATAAAGTAAGAACTGGTTAAAACATTTTTAAATAAGAAGACTATTCACTTGATATTCATAAAAGATACTGCAGTATAAATTGATCTTGACATGTCAGCAAAGTCTGTTTCCCAGCATCTGGTAGTTGAGAGCTTTTGCTTTTCTGAGCATTTTGGCAAGATGCATGTGCTGGGCTGGGGTGAGTGCTTTTTGTTTTGATTTGTTTTTATTTGAGAATACATTCAGCCCGCAGTAACATGCATATTCACCATGAAATTTTAAGTTTACATACACTTCTTTAATTAAAAGTTCAAGTTAATGTACTTAAAACTCAGGTTTGATATAAAGCCTCTTTATATTGCCTCCTAAATTATTTGCACCTAATTCTGACACACTTGCAAGAGTTTCTGGATAAATTAAATGATTTTTCACCATCATGGTTTAACTATTATATATTTTGAAACACTTTATGACACAGAAAGAATAAACCCAATATTTGTTTTGTGTTAGCAATTGAGGAAAATTATTCAAAAATATTTTATTTCTTACTAAGATGAATTTATGAAAAAGTGAAAAAGACATGTTTCCTTGGAATCTGGGCCTTTCTTTTTTTTTTTTAGTGTAATAAGGGAATATGGATGTCCAGCTTCTCAGGAAAATTAAGTTTGCATACCAGCACAGAATATCCCCGGGACTTCACTCCGGAATACAACAGTTCGTACTTTCTTATCAGATTTCAAAGCATCCACAGCTTTTGACATCTACAGAGAAAAGGAGGAAGGGGAATAACCAAACACTTTTTAAAGTGCTTCATTCCAACACGTCAGCTTTATACTAAAAACTATTCTTTTCACTTACCATTTTTACAAGATTTTTGCTAAGTGCATTCTTGGCATGAGATCTGTTTAATCCAAGCACCACAATTCCTGGAGGGGAAGAAAGATCACATCATTGTTACAATGTAGTGAAATATGTACCATCCACGTAAATTATTATTATCTTGGAATTACACAAAAGGCACTGAGGACTGACAAAAACCTGCTAGTGTAATCACTACTGAGTTTCTGAAAGAAAATAAAATCACTTATTCTTTTCAACACTCAATGGAAATTACACTTACTTTAAGAACAAAAACACGGCCATAACACCTTCATGCGGAAACAACGCTTCCAAAGGTCGAATGTAGAATCACACAATTGCATGCACAAATTTCATGCTTGTGCATGAAGTGCTGACATGCAATCAGGAAAGATGCTTAACTGTAAAGCACATATTTCCATATTTAAAGAGCCTATCTCCAGAGAGTTCCTGAACTATGAAGTGCTGTCAGAGCAAAGACCAGCAACTTCGATACAGGTAAAAGGAAGTCATAAACACAGAAAGAATGCAGCCACTAGGAAACATGTACTTCTGTTTAAAAAGGAGTAAAATCAAACAAAAATCAAGCTCAATGCTTGGTACATGGCTCCAAAGGCACATTCACAGATCCCTTAGTCCAGTCATAGACCAATTGTCTAACTGACTGATTACTGTGCATTGGTTTGAATGTCACAGTAACAAAAAATGTCTTTACTTTGTCCCCCTCACCTTAACAGGCATGATTATCAAAGGGGAAAATTCTGAAAAGTCTATTTTGGTAATGCCTAAGTTTACCACAACTATAGCAATCTTTTAGAAAATTACTGCCTGAACCCAACACAACTGCCTGAGTTCAAAACACCAGCATACAGTCCTGATCATGCCCTGGTAACATTTTATCAATCAGGACCTCAGATGCAGAGAATGCAAAAATAAGGGGAAAAAAAGGACTAGGGCAGGACTAGGATTGAAAGGCAGGAAGGGAGCTCTGTCTCAAACAAAAATGGCCGCAATACTGCCATCAACCTATGATATGAGAAAACAAAATTCCAGAAACTCACTGTTTGCCCAGGTGATTACTACTTCATGACTCATCTTTGAATGTACAGTCTATACGTAATCTTGCTCTTGCAGCCTTCCTTGTCATCTCAGTGCATACTGCTTCTTGGATTTCCAGAAAACCTGTCCTCCCTTAGGACTGACCCACTAATGTTTGAGCTCCCTTCCTCTCCTTCTTCTTGCATGTATGTTGCACACACACACACACAAGACAATATTTAAAAGAGCTCCTGCTCCTCCTGCAGTTACCAATTTGAAGACGAAGTCTTCCATTTGCCAGCTATCACTCTCAAGATTCAAACAAAAAAAGTGTCAAATGCAAGTAATAAAGAACACATGCCTTTCTTGCTTTTAAGGTACGGTCAACTGCTAAGTATAGATACCTCCTAAAAGGGGAGGGGAGCCAGGTCAACCCAAATGACCTTCACTCCCTTGTTCTACAAGCCTGGATTCCTACGTTTATCCCTATGGCTGGATATTCATACAGGACTGCCTGAAAATGTTGTTACTCAGCACTTACAGAGGAATCTGTTTATATTCTGTTAAGCAAAAAGGAGTGGTGCTGTAGCACTTTTCTTCAGCTGTTACAACTTCTTCTCCAAGAGGAGGATCATTCCAAATTCAAATACTCCATATGTTCAACACAAGTAGATTAGGCAAAAGCATCATCCCACGTTAAAGCAACAAAAGGACTCTTCACCCTGACTTCACTTTGATTTTCAGGCACTACAAATCCCATGCTTGAATAAACTAGAGATGCTATTATCCCAAACCATACTTCAGTCAGGAAATAGAGTCCTTTCCAGAAGTATGTTATGCTTAATGGCAATGACACTTAATGACACTTGAATTTTTCTTCTCCCCACTGGAGCCCAAAGACTGCTACTCCACCATCAACAATACTGTATTTAGAAGGAAGTTCCAGTTAACATAAAAGCATTTTAAAGATTTTTTTCCTACAAAGGAATGATCCTTGAAGAAAGTCATACAAGTCAATTTTTGCTTAGCAGCATCGTATCAAGTTTTAAAACTACCACTTCTGCTTCCTTCTACAGATGTAAAAGATAAAGATGGCAACAACGATAAAAGAACAACCCACTCAGTTGTTTTCATTTAAGTATTAAAAAAATATGAAGAAAAAGATTTCAAGAGGAAAAGTATAAAAGGTCTGCAAGGGATACCTACATATTGCAGCGATAAATATACTAAAGACATTCCTTGCAGTCACATTTGAATGTGACTGTATACTGTATCCAGGGATGGGGTATCCACAGCTTCTCTGGGCAATTAGTTTCAGTCCCCAAGAGTAAAGAATTTCTTCAGAATATCTAAACACAACCTGCTCTCTTTCAGTTTAAAGTCCCTCTCTATGTTTCTTACAGGCTCCCTTCAGAAAACGGAATGTCACAGTAGGCTACCCTGAAGCCTAATCTTCAGGATGAACAATCCCAAATCTCTCAGACTTTTTTCACAAGAAAAGTACTCTAATTGTATTCATGGCTCTTCTGGGCTCACTCCCAACAGGTCCATGTCCTTCCTGTGCTGGGACCTCAGAGCTGGGTGCAGGGTTCCAGGTGGGGCCTCACCAGAGCAGAGCAGAGGGGCAGAATCCCCTCCCTCCCCTGCTGCCCACGCTGCTCTGGATGCAGCCCAGGACACGTTTGGCTCTCTGGGCTGGAAGCTTGCAATGCTGAGGAATATTGAGCTTCTTTTCCACGTACACACTCAAGTCCTTCTTGGAAGGATGCAACTGTTTAGGAGTCTTGAAGGCCTGGGACNTTCTCACAGGGCTGCTCTCCCTCTGTTCATCCCTCAGCCTGGGTTGGTACTGGGGGTTGTCCTGACCCAGTTGAAGCACCTTGCACTTGCTCTTGTTAAGCCTCATGAGATTCCCATGGGCCCACTTCCCAAGCTTGTCCAGCTCCCTCTGGATGGCATCCCATCCTTCAGGTGTGTCAACTGCACCACTCAGCTTGGTGTCAACCAAAAATTTGCTGAAGGTGAACCCAATCTCTCCCTTTATGACATCAATGAAGATACTAAATCACAGTAGTCCCAGTATAGAACCCTGAGGTACACCACCTGTCACTGATGCCCATCAGAGAACACTGAGCCATTGACCACTACACTCTGCATGCCACCATTCAACCAACTTCTCATCCACTGAACAGTCCATCCATCACATCCATCCCTCTCCACTTTGGAAAGAAGTATGTTGTGAGGAACTCTGCAAAAGGCTTTCCAGAAGTTCAGATAAATGACACCTATAGCCATTCCCTTGACCACTGATGGAGTGAATTCCATCATTCAACTCCACTGTGTTGGTAAGGAGGACTTGCCATTGGCAAAGCCATGCTTGCCATCTTGAATCAACTCCCTGTCCTCCATGTGCCTTAGCACAGCTTCCAGGGGATCTGTTCCATAACTCTTCCAAGCATAGAGGTAAGGCTCACGGGTCACTAGCACCCAGGCTCCAGCTTTCTGCCCCTTTTAAAGATTGGTACAACGTTTCCCCTTTTCCAGTCATGGGGCACTTGATCTGACTGCTGTGACTTTTCAGAAATTCATTGTCATTTGAAGAATTTATTCATGGTCCATTCTTCCTAAAGCACACATACATATATGTGCTTTCCAAAATCCTTTAAAATAAACTGTTTGAAAAATCTTCTTGTGAAAGAAAAGATATCAAAAAGTGATCATTATTAAGTAAAAATTAGTATAGTTAGTACTAGTCCTAGTAGTAGTATTTGCTTTGTTGGTGTATCTGTATGGTATTCAAAATATGACAGATCTAGCAAGAAGGAATAAACATTCACATAATGCTGAACCCAACATTAATGTCATAGTTTTTCCTGGGAGTCATCCCTACATTATTTTTGGGACATACTTCAGCACATAATGTGCATCTCTTGCAAATACATCTGCACTCTGAAAACGAACTTCATCTTAACTGGCTAGGCTCTCCAAGAGATTATGATTCCCAGTGTTGTCTAATATAAGCAGCAATATTCCTGTATACCAATTTCTAAGCCAACCAATAGAGGCAAAGCATATGTAAATGTACAGTATGTTCTCTACTTGTAAGTTGCCCCTGTCAAAAGAGAAAGCTGCTTGTGGGTATAATTCTCAGTGTTTAAGAGAAAGAAAAAAAAAAAGTTATAATATAAAAGTTATATAATAAAAATGAAACTTATATTATAAAATTAAATCAGAGTAAAAGCAAGAAATGTCTTTTACTGAAATAAGGACACATATATATCTGGAAGATATCTTCAAAATATCCATAAATTCCCAGAAACATACAGCATACTCTAAATTTAATACCTGAATAAAGTGAAGAGATTAGATACTGCTTTAACCACTGTTTGTATCAGCACACAGGAAATCTTACTTTTAATAATGTTTTTCATCTCTTTTATCTTGCACTTTTTAAAGGTCAAAACATTCATCCCCAATGTTTGGTAGAAAGACATTTAAATGCTTACTTAAAAATTAATCTTGTCTTTAAACCAATATTCGTTGTTTTGTCAGACTTCAAAAGATTCACTACATCTGCATATAAAGTACTTGCAGAATTTTTAGCTGTGTTTATTATTTATTTGCATTAAATACAAACACACATCATTTTCCGTAATTAAAAAAGTATTAAAAATGTCTGAATTATGCTTTAAAAAATGGAAAAAGGATCAAAGTAAGTTATTTTTAAGCTTGTTTCACTTAAGTACTCAGATAAACCAAGGCAGACAAGTGGACTTAGATGTTTATTATTCTAAAGCAGTTTCTTAAGCAAAACAGGAACATATGGTGAATATATCATGCACAATTCTAGTGGCTTTCATTAATCATCTTATCAAGAAGTCTTTATGTGAAAAATCACACAGATGTGTACTAACCAGCACTTTTTAAAAGCATCAAAACACTCTTCAAAATCCTCTATCTGAGCCTGTTTCATCTCTAAATTCTGATTTGCCTCTTTTCCACACTTCTTAAATTAGTAGATCTCACCTGCTCAGTCCTGCTTTAAAAACAGCAAAAGAATGGGAAGTTTTTCCAATTTATCAGCTAGCTATCAGTTTCTAACCTCTGAGCAAACAACTTCAACCAAGACTGTATTTGTTTTTGCCCATTCTATGTGCATTAAAATTCTAACTGATGACCAAAAGCTGACTTACTCTAAGCTGAACCAAAACCAGCTGGGAAATCTGACCATAAGGAGTCATTCTAGTGTAAAATCTAAACTCTATAAATATTTCTATCACATTCCAGCAAGTGACACTGCAACACTGGAGTCAAGACTAAAAAGATATTTCTCCCAATTGCACCTATAACTTAAAAATCCAAAGCACTGGGTTCATTTAAATTTGTGATGGGATCACTAATGCCATTTGGCTGAGTTCTGAGATTTCAATAGCGGTAATACATTTCAGCCCTAGTGATGATCAAACAGAATCTCAAATAAAGTAAAAGATATAGACTTAATGAAAAAAAAAAACTAACACACTGACAGTCATCTTTACTCACTGAAAAATCATACTAAGAGCTTCACAGGTTGCAACATGGGCAGAATACACAGGTATTTTTCAAATAGTCTTCACATTCTTCAAAAATCTCACACCTGTTGTAATGTAGTTCAGGTCAAATATGGAAGGTGGAAAGCCTTGAGTAAAAATTTCAACAACTAGCCTTTGCAAATGTAGTCTCATTTTAGTTCATGTTTAACAACTTCCCAAGACCTGGGGAATGCAAATCACATGGAAGTGATATGAAGTAGAACAGTTTGCTACTTTACCTACAAGGAAAGATTTGTCTAGTGCTACAAGACATGTGCCTGTACATGAGGCAGGTACAGCCAGTTTTCCTTCCCCCCCAGTATTCACAACATATCCTCTGAGAAACATGGAAACACTAGGCATGTGCAAGAGCACAACCACAGCGTCTACAAGCATGTGTGTGCCATAAAAGGTAGTCAGAGAACAGGGCCTGATCCTGCATGGAGTCAAGTATGTGATGGGATGGTGTGAGGAGGCCATGGGGGCACCAGGGTACCATATGGGAAAGCCTAGAACATGAAATGGTAGATCAAGGAATGCCAGGGTAGAAAAGAGCAAGAATGACCATAGGGGTGTTTATAGAGCTGGTGTCCTCATTCAGCAGAGATATTACATGCTGTAAGCAGATAAATATAGATAAACTTGGCACAAAAGGCAAGGAGGAGAACGTGTGGTAGCACAACAGGGAGGACGCAGAGCCACGCTTCTTTTGCAGAAATATTGCCTGCTTTTTATGCTGTTGAAGAAGGCATATGAAATTTATGTCTCCTCTGGCCTATTTCTAGACCTTCATTATCATCTTTTTGCAACAAACAGTCTTTGCTTCTATGTCCTTCTGAAAGACAATACCAAAGAAAATTACTTCTGCTTAAGACAATTTATTAATTAAAAAGACACTAATTGAATCCTTCCTTACGACAGTGACAGTTGCTTTAACATGACAAATACTATCTCCATGTTTTGGGGCATTAGGCTACATATTCAGCATGAAACATTACAAAAACAAACTTCACAACATTACAAAAACAATGATTCCTAGCTGATTAAACAGTGGAATACACTGCCTAATTCTATGTTTGTTGCATAATAGAAATAAAAGTTGAGTACGATGGAAGATCATGATATCTTCTACCACTTCTTGGTAAAGCACAAAATAAACAAGGAAAAACACTCTACTGACATTTTACAAACTGTTCTTTGCTCCTGTCTTGTCTCTTTCTTAACTTAAATAAGCTCAAAAAAATCTGAATAGATGTTTTAAACCAATTCCAAGTTCCACAGCTGGCTGGAAAAACAGGACTAAAGTGCTACATTTTAAAGGAACTGGAAAGAGTTGAGAAAATAACTACAAGACAGAAGACAATTTCAGGATCAGATCACATTGTTTTTCCTAATGACAAAGACCTGCTCTAAGATGAAAGCACAACATCAGTTTTCCCTTGAAAAAAAAAGAATTATCTTCTAAGCCTCATACTAGAATTCAAAGTTTTGAAGTTACCTCTCTATATACAAATCTATGTACAGGCATACTCAACTCATGGGCATTTGCCTGAATTGGCAGCAGGTATGAAATAGCTGAGTTAATGTGCTCAAAGATGTAAACTAAACTGTGCACCTCAACACATGGTGGTTCCAACATATATTCTCCACATAAAGAGATTCATGTGCTGCAGATAATCCTATACCGTGGCTCTCTCCATAAAAGCAGGTATAACACCATGGCTATAAAAATAAATCCTCAGGAACAGAATTTGCACTTACTTCTTCTCCACCATTCGTAGCCCTGCTGCATCCAGAGGGGAAGGAAGTGACAAACACCAAAGGAAGTCGAACAACTCCAAAATCTGCTGAGTATCACATCAGCAGAGGAAGTGCTAAGTGTCTGTGCTGTGATGCACTGGCTGCAGGTCACTAAGGAGCAGAGATTTTTTTTTTTTTTTTTTTAACCAGGTGAGTTAAAATAAGACTTTTCATATAGCTGAGTAGAACAAGGTGAGTAGTAGTTGACAAAACCCAAAGCAAGGAGGAGGATGAGATGGTTATTAGGAAAGTGGCATGAGATGACAGAATACTGAAGCCGTATCACTCAGCACAGAAAATATGTGTATCAGTTCTATTTCCTTCTCTGTCCCTTGCACACAAGCACAAAACTGATATCATGATTCTAGACGTTTGCTGCTAAACTTCATTTTCTTACATTAAGAGTGGCAAACAGATGCCA
>VYXF01005097.1:680931-693478 GCA_013397295.1 Polioptila caerulea | reverse complement strand
TAGGATAAAAGAGGATTTTATCACTCTGGGGAATATGCTAGCAAAAGACAGAAAATGCAAGTGTACAACAGCTTAAATATGGGGNGTCACTACAACCTGCACAAGAGTGGGTCACACCCCGGGGGCAGGATGACCTGAAGTGTCACTAGAGCCTTTTTGGCTGTCAGTCTGCACTTGAAGGAGACAAGGAGGAGAGTTTTTGCATAGGATAAAAGAGGATTTTATCACTCTGGGGAATATGCTAGCAAAAGACAGAAAATGCAAGTGTACAACAGCTTAAATATGGGGGAGGTCTAAAGGGAGGGTACAGTTATTAACTAATCAGAGGTATCCTGGGGAGGGGTAAAGGGCAGGGTTCACAAAGGCATTGTCCAGTGAGGGAGGTAAAGGGGGGAAAATTGGGTCACTTGGACTAATGGGGCATGGGACTTTAGGGAATTTCTGAAGGGGAATTCCAAGCAGGGGGTTGGCACAAGGTAGGATTGACAGGGAACTCAGGGTAGATTGACAAGGTGGGTAGGAAGGTATAATCTGGTCCAAACCATTACTTGGGCAATAACAGAACATACTCCTAACAAGAAACACACTGCAGCAAACGTGTGTCTCCAGACCCTTGGATAATGCCTTATTCCAGGGCTCTAATTCACTTCCTGTTATAGGCAGTGCTTGATTAAAATAACAGATAGCAATATACCTCATTCTTCTGTTGGCTTATTTTCAGTTGGCTGTTAGGAAAATATGGGGACCATTTAATGAAGTTTGTATTTTGAAAGTAATTGTTGGTGTGTATTGATAATGATGAAGTTCTGGGTATTGGGTCGCTTTCACTGAAATGTTTTCTCTTTGAAGCAATGCTGCCTGTTTCAGCAGAGCTAGCAGGGCTTTTGAGTGGTATTCTTTTAATTAACAGACTGATTTCCAAGTGTCCCAATTAGCTGAGCAGGCTGAAGGTTGATAAAGTTTTTGTCCTGAGGCTTCTCCAGAAATATATCTGAAATTTGATTTCCCTGGCTATGTGGAAATATGACCTTGAGATAGCAGCATCACCTCTAGCTGCTCTTTGCAGGGATGGAAACCACCATGTGTCTGGAGTCATCACACATCTACATTTTGACTTGCCCATCTCTCCTTTCTCCTCTTGCTTTAGCTTTCCCACAAGAAAACCCAACAGATATTCAGGCACTTTGTCTTTTGTGCACACATATAGGGAGGAAATCTCTAATATATGAGTCAAATTAAACTCTTTTTTTCCCCATGCTGGAATGCAGGAGGAGAAAGTAGTTTCTCTTTTGAAATGCTATCATGCTGGGCACCATAACTTCTCTTAGATGGACGGATAATTAGACAACTCACTGCTAGAAAATTGTTTCTTGTCATCTATTAAGCATGTCTTTTGGAAGTATTGGACTGTCTGTATATTTCCTATATCTAGAGCTCAGAAGCAAAATCTAATTCCTGATTAAACCTGTGTAATCCTATCTTAGCCAAAGGAGAAAAGAAGGAAAAAAACCCACTGATGTCAGCACTGTGTTTTCTGGGGATTTATACCTGTTTAATTTAGATCAGAATTTGGCCTTTGTGTCTGGTGTTATAAAACACTTAATTCATTTATGCAGCAGACACCATATGGTCCATGCCCAGGCTGGGGAGAGCAGTGAGCTCCAGGTTGGTGCCTCCTGCCCTCCAGGCCTTGCTCCAGGTCTGGTGGCCACACGAGGTGGCCCAGCACGTCCTGTGAGGACCCTGGGACATGGGCTCAGGGAGATGTGCTGGCAGGGGAGACCCCTGAAGCCCATCCTGCCTGGCAGAGCCTCTCCACAGTGGCTCTGTGTGCATTTCCAGATGTACAAATCCCCTCAGGGAGGAGAGAGGGCCCCACTGCTCTCCGTTCTCAGTCTCCTGTGTGACCTGCTGGTGTCCTTGGCAGGTGCTGTTGGTCAGCCTGGAGCAGGTGACAGCAGAGGGTTGGTCAGAGATGCTGATTGGGGTCCTGCAGGCCCAATCCTGTTTGGGGGTAACTCAGGGAAGATGCTCTGGGGTTGAATTTGGCTTTTTGCAGAAGACTGACTGCTTTAACAAGGAGGAGGTAAAAGGCCATTAATCAGGGGGAGAGCAACAAGATGCTGACGGTTCCTGATCCGATCTGTTGCTTGCTTAGAAGGCAAAATCAGATTCATCAAGTTGCCTGACTTAGTTAATAAATGTACTGCATCTGATGTGGCAGAAACTGCCTGTCCTGGAGTTCTCTGGAATCTTTTGGTAGTCTTTCTCTTCTAAAGAAAGGAGCAAACCCTCCTCTCTCCTGACTGATGATAGGTGCTTGCTCCTTTTGCCAAGCACCCTAATTTAAGCAGTGTCATGGCTCTCCTGCCCTCAGCCCTTCATCTTGTTTCGCTCATGCTGTAGTGAAAATAATTTTTCAGATGTCTTGCAAGGCCATAATCTGCCTGTGTATCAAATGAGGAGAAGTCTGGGTGGCAGGAGCTGCTGGGGCAGCAGAGCAGTGTCTGGGAGTGGAATGCCTGTGCCTGGCCCCGTGGCTGTCACAGGAGATGGATGATGGTGCAGGCAGAGGCTGCCTCTCCTGCGTGGCTGTCCCTGCCTGCATTTGCAGGGGCTGTGTGGCACTGGTGCTGGAGCCTCTTCCTGTCAGGTGTGTAAATCTGTATGAAGTCATCTGTGTGCTCTGTTGGATCTGGGGCTCATAGTGCCAAGAATTAAGATGCAGTTTTAAAAAAAGGGGAATCAGGAAGCCAGCCATAGATACTCCTTTTCAGTATCCTATGGGCTGTTGTGATAGATGCATCCAGCCCATTATTCCAGTTTCTCCTAATGAGGTAATTTCATGAGGTGTCATCCCTGCATGCCCTTGAGATCTCTGCAAGAAACACTTGTGCATTTGCATTTTCCCCATGCCCTGGATCCCTGCTGTCTGCTACAGGAGTTTCCTCTCCCAGACTGTGGTTAGGCAAATGCCTGGTTTGGGGTGCATGTGCAGGGAGCCCCAGCCAGAGCACAGGGGCTGCCCTTGTGGGAGGTTTCCAAAGAGTGGAGCTGTGGCACTCTCCCCCAGTGGCGGGGCAGCAGCTGGGTGCTGGCTCTGTGTGTGGCTGTGTATTCCAGTCGTTCCAGTTCCCTCTGGAGCCAGGCAGGTGCTGCCACTGCAGGCAGCAGTCACACAGAGGAAGGCTGGAAAGAGAGCTCAGTGTGTCCATCAGACCCTGCTGGGGATTAAATTGATAAATGGGAAACCACGGCATCTTCTCCCGTGCTTTTCTCTCCTCTCTACTAAATATGCCAGGAGCAAGGGGCAGGATTTGGGCCATGCCTGTGACCTTCTCAGTGTGCGTTATTAGCCCAGCTGCTGCTGCTGCTTGTAGCACCTCTTTGTGCTAAACAGCCTTTTAATATGGATGTCAAGCAGTTCAGAAGCAGTTTTCAGTCCTTAACCTGGCAGCCCAGCCCCACAGGCTCCTGGGCACTGGCTCCTGGGCACTGGCTCCTGCCTGCCGAGCACGGGGCGAGGCACTGCCTGCCTTTAGGGGCAGGGGTGGGAAGGGGGCACTTTCTGAGACCTCACCGAGTGCTGAGGCTGAATGGGATGTGCAGGAAGTGTTGATGGGTCAGTGCCTGCCAACAGGGTTGTGGTTCTGCCAGAGACACCACACAGTCCCATGAGATCTTTGTCCTCAGCGAGACTCTGCCCCTCAGTTGCCTGCGTACAGTCTTGAGCAAGTTTTTTCTAGTTTTTCTTTGAGTTAAATGGTTTAATTGCGTTGCAGGCGATGGTGTAGGAGACTGGAGAAGAGTTAATTATTGGTGGTGGAGCTCTGGGCTGTTGCAGCACGCTGAGATTGCCCTGCTGTTACTCCGGAGGGGCAGCCCCCAAGGCGCTGTGTGTCCGTACTGGGCGGTGCAGCACAGCTGGAATTCCAGCTCAGCACAGCTGGAATTCCAGCTCAGCACACCTGGCAGAGGCTTTGCAGATGTTTCATAGCCCCAGCTGCAAGGTTCAGGCTTGTCCACATCCCGTAAATGATCCTGATAGCCCTGAAGTTAGCTTAAGGAAATTTTCTTAGTTAATGCTCCTCCCTGGTCATTCCAAGGATGCTAATATGTTCACTCAAAGGATGAATTAGTTTCTGAAATGCCAGCTTAAATTTTACTATTGCACACAACTCATAGATGAAAATGATTTGCAGTCGTGCTCTGCACAAGTACTCAGTGTGCATGTCTCATGTAGAGGCAAGGGAGAGGGAAAGGTGAAAGGCATTTTGGCTGCATCTGATGCCACCCAGGCAGCCTCATGGCTTAATTCCATGGTGCTATGGAAAACAGCTGACTGGCAAACAGTGGATCTATGTGATCAAGGCTGGTAGGAGACGAGGGAAAGCTGAGGCTGGAGCTGTCCCCAGAGCCAGATGTTGGAGCTCCAAGGCCCTTTGCATCCCCTGGGAGTCACTGCCCTGCTGGCCAGCAGCTCTTGGGTGTGCAGTGCCTGGCATGGCTGTGCCCCCAGCCCTGCCAGGAGCAGGCAGCCAGGCTGGGGGGCTCTGCCTTCCCCCCTGTGCAGAACCCCTGTGTGGGGACATGGGCCCTCATCCCAAAGAAACGTTTCATGTGACACCCAGGCCCCCATCAGTTGGATATGGATCATTTCAGAGCACTGCATCAGTAAGTACATAACATGAAAATGGTTTGTTTACATCATGTACCTTGTCCTCAGGAATTTGAGCTTTTTAATGGACATAAGTAAACACAATTTTCCTCTGTATTTCAGCATTTCTGTTTTAAAGAATGTCTTTTTAAGAAGCCTTTCTGTTTCCAGATGCGTCTCTCTGAAGAGCAGCTGCAGAAGGAATTGGTTTGACCTCTGCTTCTTTAATTGCTTTTTTGCTCTGTTGGCTTAGAAATGGATGTTGCTATTGTGTAAATTACTATGATGGTGGAAAAAGAGCTCATGAGATCAGGTGTGTAGTTTCTGTCAGGAAAATATGCTTCTCAAATGGAAAGCAGCATCTACCAGTTCATAACTAGAGTCTGGGTCAGTCTGAAAATCCCAAACGTTAATTACTTAATTTTCTGCTATTGAGCAGCTCCATGGTGTCACTGTTTTTGTGGCCAAAGGCAGATTGAATCTGAAATGTATCATGATCTCCTTTCAGACTGTCAGGGGATGTTCAGACGTCAGGGAACACAGCTCAGTCCAGTTGTACAGTCACCTGGACTCAGTGTGTGGCAGAGTGCCCAACTGCTGCCCACGGAGCTTCTGCACCTTCACGTGTTGTGGAACAAGCTGGAAGGAAAGAGCAGGAGCTTTTTACCCACCCCGAGGCTGAAGGTGTGAGTTTGTGTGGAATTGGCTCCCCTGCAGGTGGGAATGGAGCCGTGGTGTGTGTGCATTTGTGTGCAGGAGCAGAGGGCTCTGGTGCAGGCTGCCTGTCTGCAGGCTGCTGCTCCAGCTCTGCAGGCCTTTCCAGCCCCAAGGGGCTCCCAGGTGTGCCCTGGACATCAGCCAGGGCAGGGCCAGCCCCACAGTGGAGTGCAGCTCACCTTGTGTGCCCACGGGCTGGGATTGTGGGGCTGTGCCTGAGCACCCACAGTGCTGGTCGGTGCCTGAGGGGTACACAGGGGCTGTGTCTGCATCCAGGGTGTGCTGGTGCTGCTCCTGCAGGGCTTTGGAGGGAGCTGAGGGGTCAGACCTGGGTGCAAAAGGTGCAGCAGTGGCTGGTGTTTGTTGGTGCTCAAGGAAATGGTTCCTCCCGTTTGAGAAGGGATCGCTGCAGCCCAGGGAGGACTGGGGAGCTGCTCCCCCTCCCTGTGCCAGGATGGGAGCACCAGTCTCTGCTTGCAGCTGCTCACCTGGGCCTGTGGGCTCCTACCATTCTCTTTTCCAAGCTGCTCTTGGAAGTCCTGGTGGCAGCAACAGGGCAAATGGTGCTCCTGAATGTGAGCAAAGGAAAGGCTTTATTTTCTCAGTGCCAACTCAAGCTGCTTCTCGGGTAAGGTCCATTCCACAGTTTGGTGACCTCAGCCATCAGCAGATTGCTCAGCAAATCCTGGCCATTTAGCAGTAGAATACAGCAGGTAACCTCCCAGAAAGGCATGTCCTTGAGTTTAAAAGGCTTCTGAACTGATGGGTAAAGCTGAATTTTTGGTACACAAAGAACTCTAATTTTTTTAAGAAAGCTGCTGTGGTGAAGGTGTGAGTTTGTAAACCTGAGGTTTACAAAACTAGTGCTACCTCTTATGGCCTATTTGTGAATAAGCATTTGGCCTTGGAAATCATCTTCCCTGTTCTTCAGCAATAAGTCTCTGTGCTATCTACAGTACTTAATGATAGAAGCAACAATGCTTGTATAATTAGCCCATTAATACCCCAAAGGACTCAGCATGCTAATTACCTGACACAATGAGATTAGCAAATTGTGTTACAAGAATTCAAAACACTTGGATCAACAGTAGAATAACAGGTGCCCTTAGTTAGCACACCTGCTTGTTTTACAGTCCTGGCATGGAGTATTTTTCAAGAATCAGTATGCCTGGGGTACTTCTCCCCTGTTAATTTATCTTGTGATTAATTGATGGCCTGTAAGGTTTCTTGGTTTAAATTACTTGGTACCGTCTCCCAGGATTAGGCTTCATCTTCCTTCATTTTACCAAACTAAACAAAACAAAAAACCTAAACCCAACAAAAAAAAAAAAAAACAAAAACAAACACACAAAAAACTAAAACAAAAAAAACACAAACAAACCAAAAAAACCCAAAAGACCACAAAAACATCCTATTGAAAATTTTGGTTTTGGGGTATTTTTACAGGGTTTTATCGCAATATTTGATTTCTGTAGGCTAATAAATCATAACAAAACATTTAGTATAGTCCTGCTAGCTACACCTGTGATCCATTGCCTTGTAGGAGAACTCGTTAATAACCCTGACAAGCTGTGTGTTAGTTGGAGATGGATGGCTTAGAATGCCTGACTGTGTCCTCAGGAGGTGGCCTTTCCAAAAAACTCCAGCCTGGCCTCTTGACAGGGACAATTGCTTGGCAACACATCCTGATGGCATCAGCCCTAGATAAGTGATGGTGACAGGCAGAAGAGATGCAGTCATCCTGCTGGGGTGGTGAACCCCAAATCATTTCCAAATGTCATTTGAAGATAGACTTACAGGGTTCTGAGTTGCAGGGTAGATTTTTTTAGAGCAATTATTTGAACAAATTACTTGGGCATTTGAAGGTTTGCTGTCTCCTAAAATATCCACAGGTAATTTGGTGAGCAGAAGCATCTCTGCCCATAAACTGTGTGTGTCAGAGCTGTCAGAAGGGATAAAGTGAGATGTAACCTGGCACTGCTTGATTTCAGGACTGCACTGGCAGGTGGTGCCTGAGTCAACCAGAGCAAGATCCCAGACTGGTAGAGAGGTGAGGAACCAGCCTTTGCAGAGTGTGGGGATGGCAGAGGGGCAGGTTAAAGTAATGCTGATCAGTTGGGGGGTGTATTACAATAGGGAATGCACAGCCCTGACAAAGGTGTGTGGTTAGAAGTGAGGCTGAGTGTGTTGTGCTCCATGTCCTGCCTCCTGTGAGGGTTTGCACACATCCGGGTGATGCCATGGGGGTTCCAGATGTTGTTTTGCTATCAGTGCTGGTTTCCAGCAGCCCTGGAGAGCTGGTGCTGCTGGCAGGGGCTCCACGCCAGGCTGAACATGCTCTGGCTGCACCAGCCCAGCTGGATTTGGAACTCCTGTAGACATTTGTCCTTAAAAATCCCTCTCTTTCCTGAGGAGATACTTAATCGTTAACATTCCAGGCAGTGCCTGTGGTTATCCTGGCTTCAGCTTGCAAAGACTTTGTTTCAACTTTCTAATGAATAGAGGCCGGGCTTCAGTTTGCAATACATGACGTGCTTTTGCTCCTGTCTGGTGGGAGTGTTCAGCCTTTCCCAGGATCAGGCCCATCATTAGGGTTTGCTGCTGTCTGTGATCTTTCCTTCCAGCAGACTGGGCTAATCCAAAGGACAGGGTGTTGGCTTGATGTCTCTCCCTCAGTTGCTTTCCTGGACGTTTAACAAGTAGCTGCAGTGACAATTATGGCAAATTGTTACTGTGCAAACATCCTGCTGACAGCCTGGACATGTGTAATTCCTGTCTCTGAGCAGGGAAGGCTGTCGATGGCACTGGAGTGCTTTGTGTGGTGTGCCTTTGGAGGAGGGCAATTTGAGATGCTGCTTCTGCATTTCCCGGGGCTCAGGCTGCTGGGCTGCTTTTGTGATTTCATGATGCCCAGGCAGAGCTTTTGGCATTTCTTTACATAATGTAATTCTTCTGCAAGACTTTGAGCATCCTGCTCCAGCGCATCCTGCTCCAGTGAAAGGTGTCCCTGCCCACGGCAGGGGGGTTGGAATAGGGTGATCTTTGAGGTGCCTTCCAACCCAAATCTTTTTATGAATCTGCCTTACCTATTCATGGTAAATACCGTGGTAACTGTGGATTTGTGTTTTGTATATTTGAATTGTATTTCAGTCTGTAAACTGAAATACAATTTCGGCTTACTCTATTCCTTCCAAGCTCCTGTTTCTCTAACATTTTTCAGCTGCTGAGCTACATACCAAAAACGCTGGCACCTGGTGTGGGGGAGCACTCACTGGACATTTGGTTTCCTGGGGCAGGGCTCTGGGTGGGCGAGTGGTGCTGTTGCCTTGACCAGTCTCTGTTTCTGCTCTCCCCAGTGTACGGGCACAACGTGAAGAGCAGCAACGACTTCATTGGGAGAATTGTGATCGGGCAGTACTCGACGGGCGCCCCCGAGTCCAACCACTGGCGCCGCATGCTGAGCGCGCACCGCACGGCCGTGGAGCAGTGGCACAGCCTGCGCTCCCGCCAGGAGTGCGACCGCGTCTCGCCCGCGTCCCTCGAGGTGACATGAGCTGGGCAACCCACGGCAGCCAGGCCGAGCGGGCGGACGAGATGAAAAATAAACCAACGACTCAAACACCCCACCTCACACCCCACACGCACCCCACAGGGCTCCGCTGGATTGCAGCGGTGCCGGCACCCAACCAGCCGTGCTGGCCTCAGGCACCCGTGTCCCTCTGGGTCCGGCTGTTCCCCTGGGGCTGCACCTCTGGCTGTTTGCATCCCGCGGGAGGAGCGCAGGGCGCGGGCTGTGCGTGGACGGGCCGTGGGAAGCACGGAGTGGGTGGAGGAGCTGGGAGTTGCCTCTGCTGTCCTTCCAGTCCAAATCCATGGCTCATCCTCTCAGAGATATAAGTACCCGTGTGCTCTCATTGGTGAACGTGGTAATTAGGCTAGAATATTTTTTTAAACGGTAGAACCTGTGGTGAAATCGATTCTGACTGCAGTTTTGTCCTTGTACTAGTTTTAACAGAATTAAGCTGCTGTTAGTGTGTGCATTTGTGTGCCGGGGCACGCGTGTGGCCCCACGTCGGACGGATCCCGTGTCCCGTCAGCGGTGACCTGCCAGTCTCCATAGCAGTCTGTGTGCGTAGTAGATTCAGTGCTGATATAGCAAAATAAACATTTCCAATAGCATTTGTACTGGGAAAACCAGCTCACTTCCTTCCAAACATGTGCTGTGCAAAAAAAAACCTGCTCCAGGGACTTTGGTGGTTAAGAAGACGCAGAAAACACAATTTTAATTCTCTCACAGACTGCAGTGGCTCTTTCTGTGTTGTGTGTGTTTACCCAGGTAGTTCTTCAGGTCACCAAGTGAACTTAGTTACGGTCAAGCTGTCCTGTTGGTTGCTTCTGTACATTTTATTTTTCCACAGTGTATTGTCTGGTATGATGCAGATTGTATATTTATTGAAAATAAAATTCTATTTAATTGTGCCACATAGATTGGGATGATACTTGTTGAATTCACTTTTGGGTTGAGCTCCTTCAGTTATGCTTATGGCAGAAAAAAAGCCAAAATGTTGGCAGTTACCCTGTTACTCACTGAGATGAACTGGGGGCCGTTTGAGAGAAACTGGGCACCTGCTGCTGGAGGTCGGTCTGGCCATGGCCTTGGTCTGGCCATGGTGGATCCCAGCCAGACCCCACATAACACCCTGGGGGTTGAACATGTCAGACTCCAGAGAGGGCACATGGCAGGATGGGCAGCACTCATCTCCCTTGTCTTTTCATTAAATGAAGCCCAAAATGAAACCCCAGTACCTCCTGTGCTTTTGATATTTTGATTTTTAAACAGGAAAAAACAACACATGCCTTTTTCACCCCTGTTTGTTATTTAGTTGCTACAGTTAGGGACAGATGAGTCTTAAAAAACAAGGCAAAACAAAACACAACCACACCAAAAAAACCCAACCCAAAAACCTCAGTGCTTGCTTTGGCAGGTGTCAGTGTGTGGGTCACTAACACCTGCTGCTGTCCAGGTGTTCCATAACTCTGATATCAGCATCCCTTCAGCACTTTGCCCATGGCACCTGGCTCCCTGCTGCTCTACAGCACAGCTGCCCTGTGTTAGCAGCATGCAGCAGTGGGGCAGTGGTGCCTGCAGGGCTGTCCAGGGCCATCCTCTTTCTGAGCACACTGTGGGTGCTGGGTATCAATTCTAACCTGCCTCTCTGCAAGGTGAAATTTCTTCTCTGTCCTGCAGTGAAGTTGATGGCAAATATCTGTTCTCTGGCTTCCTCCTGGTTTGTATCATCCAAAAATCACAGTGGAGAGGGAGCCCTTGGGCAGTCCTGGGCAAACACGTGCTGTGGGAAGCTGATCTCTTCCTGTAACTCATGAAGGCTCAGGCAAGGGGCCGTGGTTGACATTAATATTCTTCCCTGTGGGGCCTGTGGACAGCAGAATGAGCTCAGGACATCCATGAGAGACATCCATCCCTCAGCAGTGAGGATGAAATGTGAACAGAAGGTAATCTTGCCTGAGTCTGTCCTTGAAGTCATGAGGTGTTTGTTCCACAGGGAGGAACAGTCATGTACACAGGATGCCAAAAATTGGTGAGTGTGCCCAGAGGGAAGGTCAGTAAGAGCAGAACAGAAGCATAGTGGGGAGCTCCTGGCCTGCAGAGCAAACAGAGCAGCGTGGGAGGGAGAGGAGCAGGAGGGATGAGTTGTGGCTGTGCTCCTGGGTCTGCAGCCAGCAGGTGAAGCACATCTCGTGTTTGGTGAAGTTGGAAGGTAACCCAAAGTGCAGCTGCAGCTCCAGCTGGGACTGTGTTCACGACGTGCTCGTGCTGTCCCAGTGCTGGGAGCAAAGCTCAAGGGGCCCTGCTGTGCCAGGCTCAGGGCTGTGGCTCAGGGCAGCTCGGGGGCTCAGTGCTCCAGCTGCGCTGGGGGACGCTGCTGCCAGGAGTCTGGTTGTTAGAAACCAGGATAAAAATTACTCAGGATCTTCGCTCCCTCTTTAAACCTGAATATTTGTGCTTTGGGAGTAGATTAATATGCTCAAAGATTTTTGTTCCATAGTTTGCTAAAAGTTGTTTATAACACTGGCTTTATCTGAGGATGGCACACAGCAAAGAAGGGAAGAGGCATGCCTTGACTTCTAATCACAATTCTTTCTTTTTTAGTGCTCTGCTGTAGCAGTAAGCTTTTCCTTGAACTAGACAATTTCAGATCAATGTATGGAAGGGGGGAGGTGTTCAGAAAAGGCTTTATTTAATACAAAGAAAACTTAATATAGAAAAGTTGATTGAATGAGTTACTGTCTCTGGAGTGTCTGGATGCTTTACTGTTCTGAAAGCTTCGTGTCACCCCAAATTGTTTATACTTGAATCTCTAAAAATGGGTCAAAAATGCTGAAAATTTTAATCTGTAGCTAAGAATGAAAAGGGAACAGCATTGAGGGTGTTCCTAAGCAGTTCCTTCAGTGCTGATTTAAGGCACAAATTGAAAATTGAACAGGAGCCCAAAATTGTGTAGTATTTGTGCCTGTACTATTTCCCTTATGAATGCAACAGTTAGAAAAGGATTTTATGCAGTTAAAAAAAAAATCTGCATAAAATCCTTTTCAACAAAACGTTGACCACAGGAAGGAGACATGCTGGATTATACTGGTACAGACTGCTGTATCATATCGGGTTTTCTGCTGTTACACGACGGCATGGACCCAGCACGGCCCTGCCAGATGGGCACAGGGTGAGTGCTGAAATACTCCTGGAGCCCCGGGCACAGCTGGGGGTTCCTTCTTCCAGGCTGTTTAAGTGTGTCAGAGCATTGCCTTGCTCTGGGAAAAAAATCACAAACCAAACACAGGGAAAAAAACCAACAAACCCTACACCCCTGAAAGTGAATTAAAAAAAAAAAACACCACACAATGGGACACTGACGTGTTAAACCCCACTGCCCTGCAGCCCTGGGAGCCTTCCCCTGCCTCCCTTCCCGGGTGCCCGCGGCCGCCGCTCCCCGCTGTCATCTCGGCCCTCGCCCGGCGGTGCCGCCCCTGCCCGGTCCCTGCCGGCAGCGGGGTCCCGTCTGTCAGCCCCGAGGTGAGGTGAGGTGAGGTGAGGTGAGGTGAGGTGAGGGCTGCCCCGAGCCTCCTCCGCCCGCACCCCAGGGGCGCTGCGGGATG
>VYXF01005097.1:661280-680786 GCA_013397295.1 Polioptila caerulea | reverse complement strand
ACCCCAGCCCCGGCCGGACCTCCCCGGGCCCCCGAGCCCTGTGCGAACCCCCAACCCGGAGAGACCCCTCCGCACCCGGAGGGACCCCCCGCGCCTGAGGGACCCCGCGCCCGAAGGACCCCGCGCCCGGGCGGGAGCGGTGCGGGCGCTGCGGCCATGGGCAGCGGGCGGGCGCTGTGCGCGCTGCTGGCCGCCGCCCTGCTGGCCGCCCACGCCTTCCCCCAGACCAACATCAAGATCAGCCAAGGTGAGTGCTCGGCGCTGGCCCCGGTGGTTTGATCGGCGATGGTGGCGGCAGGGAAGGAAACGTGCCTGACTCCCGCAGGGCTGGCAGCTGGCTTCCCCCTGCTCCAGAAATCCCTGACTTTCCTTGAAATCAACTTTCTTCTTCGCCATGGGGACGTGCCAAGAGCAGCCGCGGTCCTTGCTTCGGGATGCCAAAGGTCCCTGGGCCGGCTTTGTTTCTGTGTGTCAAGTCAGCCCTCGCCTTTGCCAACACGCCCTGCCGCAGGTCCTGCCGTGGCTCTGGTGGCAGGAATCCCTGCTCGAGCCACGCACATGAAGGATGCAGGGCCGTAGCCGTGCAGCCCTGCAGGACAGGCTGGGGTCCATCAGGGCTCCTCGTTTGTTCACACTTCCTTCATGGGAAACAAATACGGGATTCTCCCTTATTCCCCTTCTTTGCTCCGAGCAGCTGCTGACCGCTGTATGTCGCTTAGGTTTCTTCCAAACTTTTCCACGGTGCCGGTGCAAGTAAGAGGTGCTGCCCCAAGTTTGTTTGAACCCTTTTAGGTTTATTGGGATTGGGAGTGGAAAGGGACTCCTTAAGTGCTGTTTGGTGAGATCGTGAGAAAAGGGATTGGTACAAGCATGGCTTTCCTGCCAGACACCTAATCCATGGGAGCTTTGCCAAAACTAATTAAGGAGGAAAAAAAATTCTGCAAAATAACTTCTATCTGTCAGTGCCAGCTGTAGTAGCTGCTGCCGGTATTGGCTGTAGCCTCACAACCCCAAACATACCTGGCAGAGGATTTGAAGCTGTAAAACCAGCTTGGTTTTGTTAAAGAATTTTAAAAAGCAAAGCCCACCGTGTGAGAGGATGACCCTCCCAATGTGCTCCAAATGATGTTTAATATTTTACTTGAAAACTTGTGACATGTGCATTGCAAACACTTCAGGGTGTGTGTGTGTGTGCCCAGTTGTGTGATTCATGTCCATCATGTGTCCATGGACACACCATCCCCTGCAGCTCCATACAACCCCCAAATACACTGAGACCAAGGTCCCTCCCCTGATCGCGTCCTTCAAAGGGGCATGCTCAGTGTGAGACTCTTTCATCTGTTAATTAAAAACAAATATTGCAAGTAACATGAAGGTGGCATTGTTTGCCCATGGTGTCTATAATGTCAGGGCTTGAGGACTTGCTTCTAAAGCCAAGGGTGAGCTGAGGCATCCCAACATCACACAACAGCACTGTCTTAGTCCCTGCCACATGCTCCTGCCCTCCAACCCCCTGTTTAAATTCTTATTCTGTAGGTTTACTCAGTAAAGAGGATGTGGTGGGATGGACACCTGGCTCAGCTGGCACCCCCAGCTTAGCCACAGGCACTTTCTGCTGAAGGCGTCCTGGGGGTCCCCTGTCCCAGCCCTGTTGTCTCACACATCCCCTCTAACTCCCCACAGCTCCAGCAGTGCCCAGCCTGGGTAAAGCCCTGCTGCTGGCCCTCCCTGTGGCCTGAGCACAGCCCTGTGTTGGTGAGCACTGGGACGCTGGCCCTGAGCTCCCCAGGTCCTGATCTCCCTGATCTCTGCCAGCTGTGATCACTGCCCATCCCTCACTCTCACCACCACAGCCCTCAGATCCCGTGGAGGGGTTCTGCCCTGGGAAGGACCCAGACTTACACATGACAGGGATCTCCTCAGCTCTTCTCTGTGGACATTAATTTCAGACGAGCCTCTTGGGCGTTGATGGACACTCTCCAAACCCAGCTGCTTGCCAAGAGCTGAAGAGGTTCACTTGCCTTTTCAGGTCAGATGGCAGCACTAGCTTATCTGTGTGCCAAGGGGGGGTGTCTCCTAGCTCCTCTAAGTTTCGAGGAAAGCTGTCAGCTGTTGATGGAGTTCTTTGATTCTCTACAACAAGAAAAGCATCTGCTGCTCCCACTGCCCTGAGCTGGTCTGCTGTCCAAAACCCTTTGATGGAGCTGCAGCCCCTCAGGAGTCTTCCTTGCCTGGGCATCTCTTGCCAACCTCGTCCTAGCCTCAGATTTCACATCTCAAACCTGCAGATCTCTGGAAGTGAGGCAGCATTGCTCCTTGGGATGAAGTTTTCCGGAGCAAACCTGCTCTTCCCCAGGTTAATCCAGAGAAGCCATGCAGCTGGTGGTAGTTTTTTTTTTCCAGTAGCATCCTGAAATGAAGAGAACCCCTTGTGGAACTGGCCAGGATTTTCTCAGGTAATTATTTCTAGTTGGAAGTTGGCCAGCTTGGGAGTGAAACTCTTTTGGCAGAGCAGTGCCAGCTTCTGTAAGATTCTGATAAGTGATTTTCCTGGTAGTTCTACAGTGGGGCTCAGCTAGTAAATAAATAAAAAGGCATTAATATGGCACTGACACAAATGCAGAGAGCACAAAACTTTATTTCTGACCCCAAATATTTGTTTTCCAGCTTTTCTGAGTTAGTAACAGCTGCTTGATATGAATCTTATCCTCAGCCAAGTCTGGACATCAATTTTGCTGGTGCTGCTTTAAAACATGGTCCTGCCCTTAAAACTGCTGCATTGTAAATAAAAAAAAAAAAAAAGGGAGAAAGGATTCTTGCCATCATTTTTCACCAGGAATTTAGGGACAAAAGAGTGGACTGACTTGGGGTTGGCAGGAACCCCCATGCTGCAGGCACTGACTGTGTTGATCCTGGCCTGTGTGGAGGAGCTGATGTTTTGCTGGTGTGCTTAAAAGTGAGGATTGGGTCTAAAAAGCCCCCAGATGCTTCCCTTGTCACCTCCTAGATCGAAATACCACACACAGTTGCTATCTTGGGTTGTGAGGCTTTCCTGCAGAGCCATGAGTAGGCCCCTATACTCGCAACCCTACATCAGATTTCTTATGGTCTTTCTGCTACAAATATTTCAAATAAAGCAGCTCCCCTAATTGTTCCTGCCTGAAAAACTGGGACCAGTAGTTCTCCTCCAAAGAGACAGCCAAAGTCTCTGATCCTGACCTAACAGAAAAGATGCTAATTAAGAGCTGACCTCCCGTATTTTCCTTTTTGGTATATTTAACCTTAAATTCCTTCAGGCACCTCTGGCTCACTGAAGCTCGTCAAATTAATGCTACCTAATGGGAACCAGTATGGAATAACAAAGAAAGACTGTCTCAATTTCTGACTTGGTTTCAGCTGCTCTGAACAAACAGGAGGGTGATATTCCCTGGCAATTGGGGTGTCCATGGACCAGCTCTGAGTCAGGACAGTGGGACGCCCACTGCAATTAGCACTCAGGAGTGAAGGCTCCGTTTGCTGGGGATGCTGCTGGGTTAATCCCTGTGAATTTTGCCATCACACTGCCAGAGGTGAGGATTTTGTCAAGGCACTACAATAAAATCCCAGTTGCTGGGGCAGCTGGTGGTGCCTTGTCTGGCACAGACCTCTGAGCTGTCCTCGGCAGGAAGGAACAGCAACCTCGAGTCTCTGCAAGCCG
The DNA here is from genome assembly GCA_013397295.1 of Polioptila caerulea. Taxonomy (NCBI): domain Eukaryota; kingdom Metazoa; phylum Chordata; class Aves; order Passeriformes; family Certhiidae; genus Polioptila; species Polioptila caerulea. The sequence continues at coordinate 677,089 of VYXF01005097.1, read as the reverse complement.
GGACCAGATCCCAGCCCTGTCCTTAATGGGGGAATGTGCCTCGCCTGTGACCTGGTGGTAAAGCTGAAACCTCATACTGAAGGTTTGACCCTTGTTCTGCTTGGGTTTTGGTGGAGACAAGGGAACCCTGGCCAGCATCTTGAGGTGGGGAGGGCTTGGCTCCCAGGAATCACATCAGCTTTTGGAGTTCCTGGTCCTGCTCTGTTGCTTACAGTGAAATAATTTGCATCTCCTAGGGCTGTTCTAAGGCTTTTCCCAGTGCAGTTATGGCCGAGTGTGAGTCAAAGAACTGAACTCTGCGTCGCTGCTGAGCTGTCTTTATCTTTCCCACTCTCCCCAAAAGCTATTTTGCTCTTCCAGCCCAGCAGGCCTTATCTTTTTTCCTCCATAGCCCATAATTAGTGCTGATGAGGATGGGAGAGCCCCTTGAGCCCCTCAAGGCTTTGTTGCTGTACGGTGCAGAGCTGCCCCAGTCTCAGCTCCTCTGGAGGAATGGCTGGGGGTCCTAAAGCAGGCTAATGGGGTGATATTCCCACAGGGCTTGGCAGTTGACTTGGCCTTGCTCAGGAGGTAAAAAAGACTCTTTGCATTTGTGGTTTGTCTCCTGGGAGGGGGGTGTGACAGCAGGGACCCTGTGGGCTGGCTGGTGGCTGTTTGTAGAACACTCAGAGATCCCCATGTGGAAAGAGCTGATGAAAGATGAAATTGTCACCCAGAGCTGCCAGCACTGGCACAGGGAAGGATTTGGCTCTATGAATGCTCACACAGCTGCTTTGGATTCTCCTTGCCTCTCTTTTTCTCCACACTGTTGCTTCCCTTGCCACAGCCACATCTCTTGCTGCTGCTGGCAGGGTTTTGCTCCCTCCACCCTCAGGGAAAGTCATTCCCCCAGCCCTTCAGTAGTGCAGGCACCACCCTGACCTCTCTGGGCTTGAGCCTGTTACCTGCTTGGATAGTCTGATGGCATCTGACGCCTGCCCTCACCCCCTGCACGCCCACCCTGCCCACTGCCCCACTCACTTCAACAGCAGCACTGACCCCAGACCACGACTCCCTGGGGGTGTGGGAGCTGCCTCGGGGGGAGCTGGCAACTCCCTCACGTTCACAAACCAGCAGCTAAGAGAGTTAAGGCTATGTGCCCCAAGAGCTGAGGGTCTGCCTGCTGCATCCTCCCCACACGTGGGGGAGCAGAACCCGGAGGAGGCTGGAGCAGTGTGTTAATGCCACTGCTGTGTTTAGACAGCGGCAGCTACAAAGGCTCCAAAAGGACATCCTGCCCCCACAGTGGCCTCTTTTGGGGCAACTTCCCCCCTGTGCTGAAAAGCGCCAGGGGAGGAGGAGCAGCTCTGTGGCCCTGGCTGTTATCTGCTGTGGGAGGCAGATAGGCTGGCACTGCTCCCGGTGTGCCTCGGCTATTCCTGGGGCTGGGATCCAATGCCTACGTGCACGGCTGCATCCAGGGACAGGGACAGGGACAGGGGTGGGGGGGTTCCTTGGAGGGAGGAGGTGCAGGCTGTCCTTGCAGGAGGGCTGGACACAGCTGTAACCCCACAGCCCTGGCTGTCAGCCCCCGTCCCAGCACAGTGGCTCCAGTGGTGCTGATAGAGGCGAGAGGAACCCTTATCTCCATTTCCCCAGTAGCAAATGTCAGTGCCTTTATTTTAAGCATCCGCTACCTAAAATGATGTCAAGCTAGCTTGGAATGTCCCTCCTGATTTAGACAGATGCTGAGACTGAGAAACTCACAATTTGTTTCAAATGTGTTTTGACTTTAGCAAACCTTTGTACAATTCCTGCAGCAGTTGGGTTTTCCCTGCATGGGTTTGCTGGTTTATTTGCTGGGTGAGGTGGGAGAGCAAGGCTGGGCACTGCTGCCTCCACCACCTGCTCAGCTTCCTGGCCAAGCTGTTTCACCAGCTGCTGGCTGTCCTCTGCTCTGTCCCCAGCCATGCCCGAGCCTGTCCATGCCTACTCCTGCCCACTCTTCTGGACAGAGTACGAAGGCCACTGCTACCGGTACTTCCCCATCAACAAAACCTGGGCTGAAGCCGACCTCTATTGTGCCGAGTTCTCCATCGGCATCAGATCCGCCAAGCTGGCCTCCATCCACAGGTGAGGTGTGCAGAAACGTCATCCCATGCTGACACAGCCTGGGGAGCAGGGAAACTGGGGGCAAAGTCCCATTCCCACATCACAGCCTCTGTGTCAGCTGCAGGCTCATGTTCCAGCCTACTCATCCCTCTGCAGCAGTGGCCCAGTCAAGGCTGAGGCACAGATCACACAAAGGCAACATAGAAAATGAATGTCTTTTCCTGGACTGGCAGGAAGACTAGCATAGTATTCCCTAAATTTCCCCAAACTGTGTTTTTTACTCTTGAAGAAGGGATGTAAGTACAACATGATAACACAGGCCCTTTCCCTATTCCCTCTCCCCCAGCTCTCACCAGCAGTACACTCCTCTTGCACAGACCTGGGAAAGTAACCAACAGCAGTAATAAGCAGGGGACCCATTTGCCCACGGGTCCTGTGGTAGTGTGAATGCTTAGGGACACACCTGACCATTTGCTGACATGTCCTCTGGATTGCCCTGTATTGCTCTGTTTTGCCAGCTGGGAAGAAAACGTCTTTGTGTACGACCTGGTGAACAGCCGTGTGCCCGGCATCCCCACCGACATCTGGACAGGACTCAACGACCTGCGGCAGGTGGGACCTCCCTGTAATCACGTGGGAAATGGCTTTGAAAAATTCACCTCTCTCTGTTTTCCTCCTGGAAAGCCACTTGGTTTTCTTCTTTGCCCCTTTTATACTCCCTTTAATCAGGAGGTGCCATAGAGTCTGCGGTGCAGCACGTAGAGAAACTTGTCATTTCACCCATTCCAGTCTGCTTTTAAAAGAGAAATGTTACTAGAATTAATTGATTAATCAAATATTACTCTTATCACATTTTATTACTGGATTAATAGAAAGAGTATTGTACTGCTGATCCAAAAGAGCAAATAAACTGAAAAGGTCTTCAGTGTCAAAAATCACCAAGTTCCATTGCTCTCTTGTAATACTCTGTGACTTTTGAAAGCTGACATGTTGGAAATATATAGTCTAATATGTTAGAAAGAAAAATGGAGACCAGCAGGAGAACAGTCTCATGTCAGCAAATTTTTTGTAGATACTGGAAAAGGAATGGAGAATGAAAAAGGATGCAGAACTGGACAGGGTGTTAAAAAATACATAGATTTAATTTCTGGGCTTCCCCTGGTGAGAACACTGCAAAGCCTGGGGCTGTTCTTGGCAAGTTTCCACTTGTAAAACCAAAATGTGCTGTTTGGACTGTGCTGAGTGGTGTCTGTCTGTGTCCCTGGGCTGTGTGGCACTGGGGATGGGGTTGGGGACTACATGGGAGTGGGCCTCCCACCCTCTGAAGTCGCAGCTCTGTGGTGACAGCCTTTCTCCCTTGGCCTCGTGTCAGGAGGGTCACTTTGAGTGGACAGATGGCTCCTCCTACGACTACCACTACTGGGATGGCAGCCAGCCTGACGATGGGATCCACTCCATCCCCGAGGAGGAGGACTGCGTGCAGATCTGGTACAGACACAGCAGCGGTGAGCGCCCAGGGCACCTCCTGTGTTATTTGTGTGTCAATAAATTCAATCCACCGTGGCTTCTGCTTTTCTGAAGAGGTTGCTGGCAGGCAGAGGATTTGCATTTTAATTTTTTGGTATTGTTTTCTTTTTTTTCTCTTTACAGTGAAAAGGTGTTTTCCCTTTCATCATGTACATACATGCATACATACTCATTTTCCCTCTGCTCCCAGCCCATCTTCCTCTCCCATAGTAGCAGCAGGACAGGAGGATCAGCTGCCTTGAAGAATTACCAAATTTAGTCAGAGGTCAAATTTTCCCATTTCCCCTCTCACGTGGGAAACCTGTGGAAACACTCATTGGTTTGCCAGGTTTTCTCTCCCATGCTTGGGTCAGGACATCTTGCTGAAGTGGGACAAGACCCTGCCTGTGCAAAAATCCCACTTCACACCCTCACAGCCAGGTGTGTCCAGGCCCCCCAGATGTACGTAAATGTCCTGTCCTTGGGTAGCCTGTGGTTAATTTTGGGGGAACAGGACTGTGTTTGCAGCTGCCCCTCCACTACCAAGTCCAAGCTGGGGCCCAGCCTCCCCTCTCACATCCCCCAGATGGGGATACTGGGAAGAGGCATGACTGTGAATAGCACAGATGGGAGCACATCCAGGGAAAGCCTCCCACAATGGCAGGAGCTCCTGGTCCCAAGGGCAGTGCATGGTTCCCTCCCTTTGCCTTTTTTCAGCTAATGTCTCTTTTTTGGAGGGCAGCGCTGCGCTCCTGGAACGACAATGCCTGTGGCAGAGCCTTCCCCTTCGTCTGCAAGATCCCCTCACTGGCCCTGGACTGAGGCTGCTGGTGCTGCCCACACCCCCTTCATTCTGGGTCACCTCTCCAGCTGTGCCAGGGAAGAGCAGTCAAGACATGGCATGGTTTGGGAGAGCCATGGAGCTGCTTGGATCCCCAGCCAGTCCCTGGCTGCAGAATCCCTCCTGTGAGTATGGTGGGGATGAACCTGGCACTCAGCAGTGACAGCAGCCACATTCAACAGCAGGGGAGCCCCCAAGCCCGAGTCTGGCTTTGGATTTCAGATCAACTATCACAGCCTGTTAGAGGAAGCCCATGATTTTACCAATACACCAAACTGTTAGCACCCAAAAATAGCCATGTGTAGGAAATGCTTTTGCCTGTTGATCTGCAAAGAGTGGAGGAAAAGTGTTATTTTCTGTTAAGTTATGCAAAATGCCTCTTTGTCCCTGTTATTTTTCTCTCTGCTAGAATAAACGGCAAACAGCAGGTGCAGGCTCCACTGTCTTTCTTGCACTGGAGTAGCAGCAATTCCCTGGGGCCTTGGGGATTCATGTGAAAGTTGGTTTTTCCCCAACCTGCTCTGTATTACAGAGGTGTGCTGGGGGGAGCAGCTGCCTAGGGAAGTTTATTTTATTGACCCTGCCTGTTTTTTGGGGTGCGTGGTGCAGCCTGTGTGCTCACGCTGCCCTTTGCCTGGCCCCCAGCAAACACAGAGTCACCGTGGAGGGTGTGAGGGGCTGGTCAGTGCCCCACAGCTCAGCACATCCCCGAGCAGGCAGGTTTGGCCCTGGCTGCTTTGAGAGGACTGAACCAGCTGGAGGGCAGGTGAGGGGCTGACACACACTAGTGGGGGTCAGCCCATCCTCACAACCCAGTCCTGGCCGGGGAGAGCCTGCAGTGTTTGCTGCAGCCCTGTTTCCTTGTGAGATGTTTTCTCCCTAAGTCCTTGCTGATGTTCTCTGCTGTACTGGCACCACAGAAGTACTTCTGTCTCCCAGGTAAATAATTTCTGGGGAGGTGTGTGTGGTTGTGGCAGCTGCCGTGTGCCTTGTTTGAACTGCTCAGTGTGGAGATGGGACACTCCTCCTTGGATGAGGGTGGATTTGCAGAGTTTGGGTATATGTGGGGCTGTGCTGGTACCAGGGCCCGAGGGAAAGGCAGTGTTGTTATGGGAAAAAGAAGCTTTCCTTCAGGGGACACAGCTCCAAGGGCACTGCTGGACCCAGTCAGGTGCAATAAATCCAGTGCTCCCCAGAGAGCCCCGAGATGTGAACTCTGGTCCCTCACAGCCCTGTAGCATCCAGGTGGCTTTGCAGGTAGCCCTGTGCTGAGGGGCCCCTAGATTGGCCCCTTGCCATCTCCTGGGAGCCATGAGTCCCTTTTGTCCCTGCTCTGGCAAAGCCACAGGGTCTGACCCATCTCAGCTGCTGCCTGCAAAGATGAGTGAAGCATTGTCATAAACTTGTCTGGTCCCCCTTGGTGCCACCATCTTAGAAATACAACATTCCAAAACTAACTTTCCAGAGTGATTGCACTGCATGCAATAGAGGTCAGTAGCTGAGGCTCCACTGGGAGCTTGGAACTGCTTCCTCAGATGGCAGTGGAGCTTTCAGCTAAGCTATGTCTCCACTTGGAGAGAAACTGGAAAATTAAGTGGGGGTAATAATGGTGTTGTAAGTGGGATATGCATACTGGAGGAAGTTTCCAAAGTAAGAAAGTGCTATCATCCCTGATTTTGCATTTTTATATTAAAAATGTTTTTATATATACATATATATAAATGAATAATACATATAAATTGAATTATATTTTATTGGATTTTTAAAATTAATATACACACTATTCATATATTTATATGGAAAGGTAGCCATTTGTGTAGCTTTCAGTTCTGGATTTCAGAATGTTTTCTAGAGGCTTTTGTTTCACCTGAAAATAATAAATCATGTATGGATGATAACAGTATGTAGAGAAACCAGCTATTTTAAAAGAAAGCTCTTGAATGCAGGAAGCTGGATAAAGTTGATGTGGTCTGTGGCAGAAAAGGGTTTGAAGAGCCAAGTGTCTGACGAGCTCGTGGCTCAGCGCCGGTGCTGAGGGGTGGCCCCGTGTCCAGGATGGAGCTCGGTGACAGCACAGCCCATTGTCCCCGCGGCTGTCCGTGCCCCAGCCTGTCCCATGGCAGGGCTGGGGGCAGCAGGGACAGCCACCCCACCGGGACATGCTGCTGCTCGCCTCCAGGCTGCCCTTCCCCGGTCGCTTTTCCCTGTCCCTCCTGTCTCCGGTTCATCGTGGCTGGGGATTGCTCTGCCTCAAGCCAAACCGTCTTTTTTCCCTGCAAGTGGTATGAGATTTTAAAAGAAAGGTTAAAACCTTCCCTTGGGAAAGTGTTTGAAGACCTGGGCCCTACTGTGGTTAAAAATATTGCTAATGGGGAGCCCAATGAAAGCTGTCACCTCCAATTAACATCTTCATTTCCAGGTAAAAAGAACTGAACATGCATGACCTGAAAGTCAGGAGCAAAGTTAATAGGGGCTTTGTTTCCCAACCCCCCCATCTTTCTCCTTTGGCTCCAGGGTCCTTACTTAAAAATCAACCCTCTGTCCTTGCCAGTGTCTTCTGTTTCACAGTAATCAAATAAAACTGAGAAAACAACAGGAGTTTTCACCTCCTTAATGAACTTCTAGTGGATCTGGCTCGATGAAAGCTGGGCCACGCCCTTTCTCTCGGCACGGACGGTTCCACACTCTGCACGGCCTGGAGCAGCTCCAGATTCCAGGCTGAACTTCTTTATTTTTCTGTTCTCCTTGTCCCATAACCCCTCACTCCCTTATTATCTTGAATTTCTCCCTTCTGACTCGCTCTGTGGTGCAGGCAGTGGGAAACCTGGCAGCAGCAGGACTCTGACACCTCTTCTGCACTTCACTTGCAAGTGACTGAATCCTGAGGGGCTTTTTATGACACTGATTTTCTTGGGGTCGAACGCCTTCTTTTGTAATGCATGAAAGCTGGAGGAAGTGTGAACAGTGTGTGATGTAGCCTGGGAGTGAAGCAAAGTAGTCTTTACCCTCCTGTACCCTATTTCTGAGCTGTAGAGGCAATATCGCCCCCAGCCCTGGCATGGCAGTGGGGAGAGAAGGGCGTGCCTGCACCTCTGATCTTTTGATTCCTTTTATTCCTACTTTGGTTATTTCCTGAGACATGCTGTTGGATGTTGTGACACGGGACATGGGTGTCACAGTTTATGGGCACTCTGGTGCTGCCCTGGCACCGCCTGGTGAGGATTTTCCTCCCCAGTGACTATCTTGACTGCTCCAATGCCTGGCTGGGCTGGGCTGTCCTTTCCTCTATTAATTCGGTTAAGATTTTTTTTCTCCTATAAATGACTGGGAGAATAAGGGCTGCACAGCTGAATCATGAGCTTTTTCTTATGCATTTCCCTCGGATTTAATTGCCTGAGTAGTGGCTCAGCTCGTGCCCTGAGGCCAGGATGCCTCAGAGTGGTTCCCTCTGACAGAGAACAAAAAGAAAAAACCAGCTTTGAGCAGCTCAGAGAGTACATTACAGACTGGCTGCAACAGTGAGCCCCATCACCAGAGACCCCATGCCACAAAGCCCTGTGATAAAGGGTGTTACCCGTCTGTGCAATGGGGTTAGTGTTAAACCCCACAGCTTTAGTGCATCCCAAATGTCTGCAGCAGGGAGGGATGGAGCAGTAGGGCACGGGGAAGGGGAGCAGGATTTGGCCCCGTGCTCTGTGGGTCCCAGTGGCTGTTGGCTCAACGGAGATGCTCCCGCTGTTCTGCAGGAGGGCTTCCCCATCCCTCATGCCATCCGGTCCCTGCTGCTGCCAGGGAATGAGCAGGACAGTGGGAACCAGTGGGGACAAACCTACTGGGAAATGTATCTCCTTTTGGGCAGCCCGAGGGCTCGGCTGCAGCAGCCATGCCTCCTGAAAGAGGCATGAATCAGGCTGGATTTATACACCCTGGAAGCTGCTGGTGTGTAATGGCACCTGAACTCATTGCAAAAGCTCAGTGAAACTTCCAGCAGCACCAGTTCCCCTCGGAGAGGCTCAGAGCTGCCAGGGGCTCCTCCAGGCTGGGGGACCCTGGCATGGGGCTGGCTCAGCACAGGAGCTGTCTCATGCTGGGGGGCCCATTGTGCTCTTGATTGCTCCCTTTTCATACCCCAAAAGTCTCCTCCTCTTTTGTGGCCAAGGACTTCCAGGCCTCCTGGGAAAACTGCCTTGGTGGGGAGAGCTGGCTGGGGGCCAGTACCCCTGTCCCTGTTTGGCACAGGCTCTGCAGCGTGGCCACCTAAAACGTGTGGTTATCCTTTTTATTAACCACTTTTTGCTTTGCTGGGGCTCAGTAACTTGCCTGGAAACTTTCATTTCGGGTTGCAAATTGCCAGAGCTTCCACTGATCAGAGGTAAAGCACAGATCTGATGGGAATGCAATTCCCACTGTGGTCCCTGCTCGGAAAACTGGTCAGCCTTGAAGGACACAGAGCTGAAGCACAGGTGACGTGAGAGAGAAAGGATCCACAGCTGGCACTGTGCATGTGAGTGTCTGGAGCTGGCCAGAGAGGACAGAGCTGCTGAGGGCTGATGCTGAAAGGGCTGATGCTGCTCTGCAATCCTGGCTGCTGTCCCCAAGAGGGGTCCTGGGCACCGCGCTCCTGCTGTGCTGGCAAAATGTAGCTGTATTTGAGAATCTACCAAAATAGTCTAGTCCAGCTCTCAGGGTTACCATGGCAACAAGATATTTGCTCATTTGTATTTCTTGAAAATTATACTGGGCTGCTGATTGCCTCATTTGTGAAGCTCTTTGTCAGGACGCCAACAAATCCCTGCTTGTCAAGGGCTGTGAGGGAGCGAGTGATGCTGTTGTTGAGCAGATTTCTGAATGGGAACTCTGCTGGAGTGTGGGTGTGTTATGACAGCATCCCTCCCTCAGACACCCAGGAACATACCCCTGACCTAGGAAGAGGGGGCTCTGTGCATCCCCTCTGACATCCATTTGTACTTGTGCTGTTGCTTGGGTTAACGTAAAATCCGAGTGACTTGTCATGGGAGACCACAGTCAGGATGGGATGGGGGAAGGCTTGACAGGAAGCTATCTCCTTGCATGGAAAGAACTCAAATAAAATATCCTCCTCTGGCTGTTCTGGAGAATCAGCCACAGGGTAGGAAGGCAAGAGGTTTAACTGTGTCCCCATGTGTTCAAGGAAGGAGGTGAGAGCCAAACGAGTGGAGGTGCCCCAGGAGCAGCACCTACCAGCTGAGATGGGATGGCTGTGATCCTGCTCACAGGAGAATAACCACCATCCTCTGCCTCCAGAGTGCACAGAGTCTTTGAGGCTTGGTAAAATGCCAGGTCAGATTAAATGCTTGCTGGGTTTTGGTATTGCAAAGCTGGCACTAACTGTGGAGCAGTGGGAAAGGACGATGCTGCAGGGCTGGCTGGAACTTTCAGAGGTGGCTGTAGAAGAAGATGGGGCAAGCTTCTCTTTTTGTCCTGAAGGAAAAATTAATTTGATTTGGATGCTGTGTAGGCTCTATGGCCCTGGGTTCCTGAAAGGCAATTGACCCACAACCCAGCAGCTGTTTAAGAGCTCAGTATTCCGCTGCAAGTATTTGTTTAGCGGCAAAAAGCCACTTGCCATGAGCTTCTCTTTTGTCTTGCTAATTAAATTGGGAACTTGTCCACCTGAGGATGTAACACCATCATTGGGTCCCACTCTGCTCAGCAGTGCTGGCACAGGTGCCTATGGGGAGCACAGGGGCTGCTGGACCTCATCCCCAGCGTGGCCAGCTGCCTCTGTCCTCATAGCACCAGCACAGGCTGCACTCAGCAGACACTGAACGTGAAGATCCCAGGCACAGGGAGAGGAAGCAAACAGCACCAGTATGGGTTAAAGCAATTAAATGGGGTATTTGATCAGTGTGGAGGGCAACAGCTTACAGGAAAGGGCCGTGGCCTTTATTAATCTCCAAAGCATTATATGAAACCATGGTCCCAAATAAATGCTGAATGCAAATGATGAATGTAATAATCTGGTATGGATGGCTGCCCTGGACTTAGATGGGTTGTGAAAGTGATTAGAATATAGTAATAGCAATAAGCTTAACAGCTCTAATGAAATCTTAAATGCCGAATTTGCAACCTGCCCTTTTGTCTGCACTGACTCCATCAAGGAATCAGCAGGAGTTGGCTGGGGGCTGTGTGTCCCTTTGCACGTGATCCCTGGGATCCCCTGTGTGACCCTCAACCTGCTGACTGGGATTTCACTGTTAGGGCCCCATATCCACACAGCTGGAGCAGAGCAGCTCCTGCTCGGGCAGTAACACAGTTTGGACAATAAAAATCCTTGCTCAGATTTGATGGTTTTGGGTGTATTCTGCATCTACAACAAATTTACCCTTCATTGCACGTTGCCCTGGTCCCTTGGGTGCTCCCTGCTGAAGGCATGTCCCTTGCAGGATGAGTGCCAAGGCGAAAGCCACTGGGTTCCCAAAGCATCCTGGTGCTGGTGGCTTTCTCCCTTTAACCCTGGATACCCCCAGGATGTTACTTTTGGCAAAGGACTGATGAATTTTTGGGAAAGGACTAGAGAGTTTGTGGCTTTGGGTGGAGTGGAGTGAGGTGATGATGAAGGATGCTGCAGTTCTTGTGCTCCTGGTTTTAGGAAACAAAACACCTGTCAGGGTGGGATTTTTAACCCCAAAATGCCAGTGCAGGCTCTCACTGCTCATGTTTCTGGCAGCTGCAGCCATACCATTTTCTCTCCCAATACTTTCTCTATTTTTCTGGTTTAAACTGGGCAAACCCAAAAAAAGCTGCTGTTTTGTTTGAAGAGTTCAGTGCAGTGAATGACCCATTTTTCTTCTTGGATGAGTCATGGATCCTCCTTTGAAAGATCTCATTATTAATATGCCATTTGGGGGATATGTCTGAATTTTCCAGCAGTGGCAGCAGCCTAGTCTGTGCTCACCAAGGAACCCTCACAATGAATGGTGTATGCCAAATGGCTTCATGCAAGAGATTTAGTGTCTATGGACTTTTAAAGGATATTGCGTTCATGCTTAACACTTTTTCCATACTAGAAATGTGTTGAAATTCTTCTCATAAGCAGGAGAAGGGGATCCCTTCCCAGATGGTGCTTTTCACCAAAGAGAAGCTGAGAAGAAGAGAAGAAGGAGGTATTTTTAGATTTGCAGAATGGTCCTGGAGTGGGGGTGCAGCTCAGGGAGAGCGACCATCCCACCTGCATCTGGGGTGTATCCCAAAGCCCTGCTCTGCTTCTTGCACAGACCTCACTGAACTGCTGGCAAAATGAACCCTCGTGACAGATGCCCCCTATAAAGGGAAATGCAGAGTCCAACAAGCAGAGAACAGTGTCGATTATTTTAGGAAGAGCCCAAATGAACCATTTGGGCTGTCTGAACCCCACTTCAGTTGGAGCCAATAGGCCCTTTTAAAAATGGTATCTTTATTTATCAGCTGAGATATATTTTCCCTAATTGTGGACCTCCTGACCCAAAGTGTGACTTTAAACACTGCCTTCCTAGCCTAGTGGGTAGTATGGTAACTCAAGGGTACTAAATGCAAGTTGACAGAGGGTAAGATAACATTCCTCCCATTTTCAATTTGTTGGTTTTTCCCTGAACTTCACTTTCAAAACTTAACTTCTCTGGAGCATCTTGCCAATGCTCAGTCTCCAACAAATGAGTGAAAAACACTTAATCATGGAATCACAGAATGATGTGGGTTGGAAGGGACCTGAAATATCTCATTCCAACCCCTTTGCCATGGGCAGGGACACCTTCCACTAGACCAGGTTGCTTTGAGCCCCATCCAGCCCCACCTTGTTCTCTCTTTCTCCCACCCTGTGCAGAATAACCAGCATCGAGGTCTCCCACAGGCATTTCTGCAGCTGAGTCCAATTACATGATTTTGAAGTTCTAAAGATGTATTTGGTAGGATTCACACTAAAACCTAATTTCAGGCTGATTGTGTACCACGGGAAGTTCAGGTGCATATCACCTCGTTAGCCTGATTAGCTGGCTGAGCTGAACGATGGGCGCTTCATGCTCTGATGAGAATAGCTGAGAGAAACAGAGCCCAGTAGTCAATAAGGTTTTTGGCAGCATGGAGATTTTGGGGCTATCCAGGTGTTGGGAAGGGCCCTGTGGGTAAGTGGCTGTTTGTGAAGCTTAATTCTGCTGGGAGATAGAGACATCCTCCTGTTCCATTAGTTTTTCACAGTTTTTACTGAGCTTTGCCTTTTTTTCCCCACTCCCTTGCTGATAGTGTACCTGCTGAAAATAACAGATCTCTGTCGATTCTGGAGCAGGGCTTCTGCAAGGGGGAGAGCGTGGCCATGTTTCAGTCCTCCCTGTCCTCCAAGGGGAGCATTTGAGCGTGCAAATGTTTGATGTATGGGGGGTTGTACATGGGAGCTGAGGCCACACAAATTATTTCAACCAATATCTTAGCCACTCACTTTAGAGGCTTTTGAATTATAAATGGGGGTGGTGTGCATGTGCCTGTCTGCCCTGAGACTCTCAGTGTGTGCTCAGAGCACCCCTAATTTAGTGGACCAATGCTGATTTAGTGGATTTAGCGGTGGTGCTTGCTTGGGCTCCCCAAAATGGGAGAGTGTGTTGTGGTTTGGGGGGAACTGTGGGATGGCAGTGTTACCTCTGAGATGTGCAAGGTGTTTTAAAAAAAGTGGGTGGGAAGGGAGGCAGGCACAGAGCCTCGAGGAGTGGGGCAGTTGGCACCTGCTTGGGAGAATGCTGGAGTCTGCTGAGGATCCATCCTGGCCATGTCCCTCATCACTCAGGGAGCTCCAGCACCAGCTTTCTGGGGCAGTTCATGCTGGCCACTGGTCTCTTCTGTCTGCTCCAGCATGGTGAAGTCTGTGTGAGCTTGGCTATCCTAGGAAGCAAGGCAGAGACAATCCCATGTACAGGAGAAAATTATGTTGGATTTGATGAAGAGGTGGGATATAGAGGGAGAAATAAATCAGCCTCTATGGCATCCGTCATCCTGGGAAAGCCACATTTGCATCTCTGGTGCATCCTGGAGTGCCCAGCAGAGCTAGACAGCAGTTTTCCACGGCAGGCTCCAGGGCTGGAATTGTGGCCTGATAAATCATAAATCCCATCTGGCTGCTCTCTGCTCTGGCAGCTCCTGCAGGCCCTGGAGAGCTGCGTGGGTCAGGGGCTCTGGGGGGGCTCAGCTGGCACAAGCCTAAGTCTCATTCTTGCAAAGGCTGGGGCTGCTCTGGGCTGTTGTATTACAAGCTATCATCATGCAGCTCATCTCCACTGCATCCCTGGCAATCTCTGACATCAGTGTGATTTCCCCTGCTCTCTTTTAGAATACGATTTGGAGCAATCAGCGTATGATTCAGCAATAAGAATGCTAATTACATGCCACAACCACAGGGTTAAACTAGTTGCAGCCATCACCAAGGACTTACTGAATGTTTTTACTCCTGCACAGTTGCTGTGATTTTCTTTAAACGATTTAGTCCTGAATCCAGAGTGGTTCCCTTTGAACAGGATTTGCCCCAGCTTGTGTTGGTGTTGCAGTAGAGCTCACTGTGGTGGTGCTCAGCTGGAGCCCAGAGTGTTGCAAATGCAGCCCTGAAAGAAGTCATTAAAATATGTAGCAATCATTCCTGAAATGCTTAAAAAAAGGAAAAGAAAAAAATAAAGGGAGAAGAAGAAGGCAGACACAATGATATATTGATAATTCATCTATCCCTGCCTGTGGCCTGCACCAGGCTCTCATTTCTAGTGTGCTGGAATGAACCCAGAACACCACCATTAATAGCAGTGGAATTGCTTCTAGATTTATGTCTCTACAGTCTCTAGTTCGGGCTAAATCACCTTTGGTGTTTCAGGAGAAGTGAGAACATCCACAAAATGAGAAGGAGTTACACAAATACTTTTGGCAAGGTGGAATCTGATCTCTCTTAATTTACCAAAGGTTTTCTGTGGGTATTTCTGGCTTGCATTCCCCATTAGAAAGTGAAGCCAGGTGGGTGTGAGCGATGGCAGTGCAGCTCACACAGGTGAGACAGTGGGAGGGGGGATGCTGGGATGTAGGACAGCCACCATCGCTTACCTGGGCTTCACATGTCTCCTCCAGGCACAGAGGGATGCAGGAGCCCATCTGCAGCCACGTGCCAACTTTGTTATCAAGAGAGCCTCTGGTTTGGCACGTGCTGTGTCTCCCTCTTTGCATCCCGAGTTTCTGAAAATGCACTGCCGTATGTTGTTTGAGCTATGGGCTGTCAGGGATGAATCACGGCTCCCACTACCGAAATCCTCTCCCGCCAGGATCTCGTTGCTATTGATGACACACAACTATTTAGGGTGAGGATGGGGTGGGGGGCAGTGCCGTGGGGTTGAGATCAGGCTGGGAAGGTAACCCCGAAGAGCTGGGTTGGACTCAGAGCATCTGGCACAGAAAGATTTCGGAGTCAGGGTACCTCCCCTGCTGGGGGCTTTCCAGGCCTGCCAGATGGGCCCCTGGGGCACTGCAGGTGCTCAGCCCTGACTTGGACCTTAATGCACCACAGATGGGATCGTCCTAACGCAGGGCAGCTCCCGGAGAGCTGCTGTGCCCTGCCACCGATGGGCTCCCTCTGGGTGCAGGCACCCACCCATGGCAGGGCACCACCGCCACCCTAAGCCTTTCCTCTGGGAGCTGCTCTGCCATCAGAATTCACCTGCAGCTCTTTGCCCCGCTTAGTTCCTTCTGTTTTCACAAGTTTTGTAAAGCACAGCCTTGCATCTGAAAGCAAACGTCAGGTTCTTCTGTTTACCAAGTGCTGGGATTGAAGGCTGCGATCTCAGGCAGTGGCAGCAGCCTGGTGGGGTCCCTGGGGGAGTGAGCTAGGCTGGAGCACAGCAGGGTCCTGGGGATGCAACCCAAAGAGCACAGCCAGGCAAGAAATAGGGATAGAGTAGGGGGAAAAAACAAATGGAAGCAATCATGTGATGGATTTTTTGTTTTGGGAAAGGCAAACACTAAGACTGAGGTTTTTCTCTGAGTTTCTCTGCTCATTCTGATGGTGCACTCAAACAAGAAATTGGTCTGCACTGAGAGCACTGGCAGCTGCACTGTATGGGGTGACAGGGGAAGGAAGAGTCATTCCAGATGCACAATTTGACAAAGGACTCTGTGAACTTATTCTTTTTCTCCCCCAAACAACACTCAGAAGATGAAGAACAGGCCACTGACACCCGGCAAACGCCTGGATGCCCAGCCCATCACCCGCTCAGGGCCGGAGGGGATGACCAGGTGTCCGCAAAACAATTCCTGCCGTGTCCTCTGTGGGTGCCACTGCTCGGCGAGGACCCGGGGCTGTACCAGGGGCTGCACCGGCGGCTGCACCCGGGGCTGCACC